>OVBI01002800.1:0-16707 GCA_900406495.1 Sisymbrium altissimum
CTTTTGCTGTAGGAGAGTAGAGTAGTTCAAAGTTTTTACTCACTCATGTTTTCTTAGCGTTTTGAGATGTTTGGTAGTGTTGTAGAAGTTATGATGCAATTAGTGTTGATACTTTGTCAGCAGAGACTTGTCATGCCTTTATTGGACGAGAGTATGTTTGCGTTTAGCATAAGATGTTGATGATGTTGTGCCAGCGCTGCTTAGAAGCGTTTTGGCTGGGCTTACGATAGGTTATTATTTCGGAAACTAAGCTATGCGTTCGGCTGGTTTTAGGGGTTGCACTATTTCGACTCATCTCCCGGTTTTTCGACTGTTTGAAACACTTTATAATCTCGTCTAGTGGTATGCTAGATTATGTTTCTGAGATGTTAAAGACCAGTGTGCCAATTTGGGCGCTTATTGGGTTAGCGAGTTTGCTATGAGGATTAAGGCAGTGCGAATCTTTACTTGCTGGCATACCCCTCTCAAAATCAAACCTGAGAACATCGTCCAGGATATAACTCTCGGATGTTAGGGTAGGATATACATAACCTGATTTATATAGCGCGATGTTATATGTCCGTGCACGGACGTTACTGAACCTCACCTCCGTATAGAAGGATGGTTAGATTTGATTTTCGTCCATTTGGGCCAGCAATGGTCGCGAGTTTGTTTAGTGAAACCGGTTTCTTATTGCGTTGGATAGGTGTGTTAAGTTCATAGATGTCGGAGACCTTGTAGACGTGTTCGGAGAAACGTCAAGTGTGACAATTTTAGTTATAGAGAACTGATCTGAAAGTTTGTCATGGGTGATCGTTCTAGAGAACAAGAAATCAGAGGTCATTTATTGCTTGGAGTTCGGAACTTTAACTTGAAGCTTAGAACTTTTCCAAAAATCCAGAACTTCTTTAGACTCTTTGAATCCTTTAGAGTTCAGAACTATTGTAAAAACTCAAAACTTCTTCTAAATTCGGAACTCATTGCGTTCGGAATTTGAACTTGTTGACTCCTTTAGATGCCAAAGTTTTCGATTTTTCGGATTCTGGAAACTATAAGTGGTAGCATGGATGAGCGATGAGTGTGTATACACTCCCAATCCCCCCCCCCTTTTTTTGTTTTGGGGGGACAGCTGCACCGAATGTCGGTTGCCTACGTACCTCTTTTAGAGGATCAAGCCGTCTCGTAGTTCAGTTTGTTTCGGATTCGTTTTTTTTTTTTTTTTGATAGCGGTAAGACTTTCGAGTTGTTCGAAGTTTGAAACCCGAAGTAGTGGCGCTGGTTTTTGTTTTTTGGGGATGGGATGAAGACTAAATCTCCATATCCTGAGCTTGGGATTGCTCAGGTGCATCCTTTGATGCTTCAGAAGTTCTGGCTTCCTGAAATTGTGGTTCAGTTGCGAGAGCTTGTTGTTGAGTCCTTTTTTCAGAAACTTCCTTGGGAGTTTCTGGGACAGAAGCCTGTTTGATCAGCTTTGTTTTCTTCCGTTTGGTGGGAGCTTCATCAGAGATTTGGAGTTTCCGGAATTTGTGTTCAGCTAAGAAACAAACTTGGGATTCCCTTTGGCTTCACAAACTGTTTTTATGCCTGATTTCGTGGGGAATTTCAGGCATAGGTGGTATGTTGAGGAGATGGCTCGCATGGACTTTATCCAAAGTATCCCCATGATGACATTGTAGATAGCTGGATGGTCAGCTACCATAAAGTTTACGACCTTAGTTACTCCTCCTGCTTGGACGGGGAGTCGGATGTTCCCTAAGGTCATGGTAGTTTCGCCTGTGAAACCTGTCAAAGGTTTTGGTGTAGGCTCGATATCGGAGAAATTGACATCCATTCTCCGGAGAGTGTCTCGGAAGATGATATCGACTGAACTCCCAGTGTCGATTAGGATTCAAGCGACGTTGATGTCGCTTATCGCCAGCTGAACCACGAGTGGATCGTTATGAGGATGCTGGATTTCAGTTGCGTCTTCCTCTTCGAATGTGATTTGGAAGTCGTTGCGGGGAGCAGGTTGTGGCCAGTTTTTTGCAGTTTCTACTTGTCTTTGATAGTCCTTGAGGGCAGAAACGGTGTCTGGGAAATATTGAGATCCACCCAGGATGTAAACCTTTATGCGGTTATTATTATCCCCAGCAGGTTTCTCATTTTTCCTTCCATGCTTTGGAGTTTCCGGAGGAGGTCCTTCTAGATCCTGATCGGATTGCTCCTCTGTGGTTTCCTCTTGCTGGTCGGATTCCACGTGTGTTTCCATCACAAGAAGTTTTGCTATATCCCCGAGCTCCCCAGCTAGGAGTTTTTCAGTTAGCTTGGATCCCAAGGTTCTGCAATTCAGAGTTGAATGGCTATATGCCTTGTGATGATCACAGTATGCTTTTTCATCATAAGTGGAGCTGTTGCGAGTCCTGGCGTCTGGATTCTTTCCTCGTCCAGCTCTCCACTGTGGTTTGGATAGTCCATCTCGAGACGATCCTGGTGCCACTTGGTAGTTGTGAGCTCTGCCTTTTGATTCAAATTTTACGTATGCGCTCCCTTTCTTGCCTGTTGAGGCGCTGGGAGCTAGCGGCGCGTTCTTGCCAGACGGCTTTGCTCGATGTTTTCGTTTGTTTGCTCGAATGTCTTCTTCGAACTTGATGAATCCTGAAGCTCGATGAAGAGTATCCTGGATTGTTGGTGGGGGGATTGAGTGTCATCTCCTCTCGGAAACGAGACTCATACCACAGCGACCTTTTAAGTGCCTCGAGTGCAGCTCTGTCACTTACTCCGTCGATCTTTGAGACTACGGCTTTGAATCGATCCATGAAATTTTTCAAGGTTTCGTTCTGACCTTGGGATATCGCCCAGAGATCAGCGTCGGGGGTTGCTTGGTTCATGTACATAGAGTACTGCTTAAGGAAAGCCTTAGACAATTGTGAGAAGTTGTCGATGGAGTTCCTTTCGAGCTTTGAGAACCATTCGAGAGCATCGTCTTTGAGGTTCTCAACAAACAGGAGGCGGTAACCTGCGTCCTCTTCTTCTTTTTTGAACCTCGCACGCCCCATGGCTATCCTAAAGGATGTCAAGTGAGCCTTGAGGTCAGTTGTTCTATTATAGGGTCGGATATTCATCTTCCCGGGATCCGAAAGCCTAGTTTTGGTGATTCAGTCCGTGAAAGGATTTCTCTGAGCCTCTTCGAGAACATGTTCGATTTCAGGGGCGTCACTAGTTGCTCGATGGACTTGGGATTTAACCCTTTTTATCTCATCGGCAGTTTCGACCAGCTGTCTGCGTAACTCTTCCAGTATGCTTTCTCCGACTACTCGATGAAAATCATCATCATATCCTCGAAGAGTCTCTTCTTGTTCTCGTAAGATAGCAAGTTCTTCGTCAGTTAGATCGTTTTCACGATCTGAGAGATCTACCACATCCTCAGGTTGAACGTTATTGTTTTGACCTTCGGAATTAGGGTTTCCCCAGCGCATGTTTCATTGTTAATGGTTGATGTTTCCGAGGGGCGATGCAAGAGAGTTGCAGCAGTAGGGTTGATCCTATGAGAAGATGGTGTTTGGAAAGAACTTCCTCGTGGATCACGCCTCGAAGCTCCTGATCCTCCTGGAGTAGCAAAATCGAGACACTTTCTCAAAAGAGAAGCCCTGGATTCCTTTTCCTTCCTGAGATCTTCGATCTGTAGAGTAAGGGTTTCCGAAAGCTTTTCGTGTTCCTGATTCTTCTTCTCAAGACCTAGTACAGAGGATCGATAGTAGTTGCATCCGTTCCATCACAACCTGGATGTGGAGTGGATAATAGGGGTTCGTCTCCAGCCATAGTTCGAGGTTTCGACCTAGGGTTTTCGCTTTCAAGAGTAAAGATTTCTCGTGCACCCTCCTTCTAGCGCCAAAATGTGGGAACCGGAATTCACCTCAATGTATTTTTGGAAAGTTGATGTAAGGATCCGAGAATCTTGCTAGAGAAAACGAAAAGCAAAGAGAAAGATGCAAAAAGGAACTTAGGTCAAAAAGAGAACGAACTTTTATTGCTAAATTGTGTATTGCAAATATGTTGAATCTGTTACAAGATGTAGAGATCGATCCTTATTTATACTAAGACAACGTAAGTTCTAAATAGCCTAAGTTTCGATGTGGGACAAAGGTCATTTCCTTTTTCCGACGACTTTTCCATAAATCTTCGAGGAAACTTCTTGAACCTTACATAAGTCGGTTTCAGCCCTTGTCGGTCCATCCTTCCAGCTCGGCCCAATTCTATCTCTCGTCTTTCGGTTCAGTGGTTCTCTCCGGTTTGTTTTAATTTAACATTTATGTTGTCTTCGATAGACGAAACATCGCGATGTTTCGAGAAACTTACGAAAACATCTGTATGTTTACGAAAAGACCCTGAAGACGAAGAACAAAGNAAGACCCTGAAGACGAAGAATGAAGCGAAATGAGGCGAAAAACCAGCTCGGTCAGCCTTGGTGACAGAATGTACCGAGCTGGCTGCTTCCAGGTCTATGATGTCGTCCAGCTCGGTGTACAGGATGAGAGGAGATCTTCCAATAAGTCGTGGGATGCGTCCAGCTCGGTATGTTGAAGGGTGTCGGTCAGCTCGGTATCCAGGAGGGTGGATTTGACCGAGCTGACTGTCATATGTCGTCCAGCTCGGTAGCATGATTGAAGGAAAACCCGAGCTGGCTGCTCCATGCTTCCCGTACCGAGCTGGACTGCAATGCCCAACTTGTGTAAGGCATAACTTTCTCGTATGAACACTGTTGGATCTGATTCTTCTTCTAAGAGCTTCATAATTGAGTTGGGAACATTTTTCAAGTGGTTTCATGTTCAAAAGCCTTGTGGTTTGGAAGATACACCTCGATCATTGAACACATGTCTTTTTCAGCTCAGAACTCTCGGAAAGTGTCATCCAGCTCGGTTTCCAGGAAGGGAACGATTGGACCGAGCTGAATGCATCATGCTGTCCAGCTCGGTAGGTATCATTTCATTAGAGAGTGTGTGGAGAATGAGTTAAGAGATGTTGAATATGTCCCCGGAAGTAAGCAGAAGGCTGACATTCTTACTAAAGGTTTAGGGAGGATCAAATTTAAAGAGATGAGGGATCTTATTGGAGTCCAAGAAGTGAAGAAGAATGACTTCAAGCTTAAGGGGGAGATTGTTGAGTTAAGCTTGAAGGTCAAGCAATCTTAGAGATATTAGGATTTGGATAAACTTAGGAATAGATCAAATTATATCTTTAAGTGTAATAGGATTAGGAGTTATCTTAGAAAAAGGAAATTACAAACTCCTATATAAGTAATTTCTGATTTGTGGTAAACACTTAAGAGTTTGAGATAGAGAGAGATCAAGACATTGAGAGAGAGAGAGCCTTAGTTGTTTTGAGCTAGTTTTTTCTAAGGCAATAAAACAAGAGCTGTTTTATACAAGTGTTTGATTCTATATGGTGGTGATGGTGTGTGTGGACACTACACTCAGATCGTGTGGCGTGACTCTGTCTGACTTGGTTGTGGCTCGGTGAGGTGTAAGAATGATGAGTATAATTGGGTGATTTGTAGCTATGATCCTCCGGGGAATTATATCGGCCAACGTACGTATTAATGATTCTCTTCAAAAGTGCCTAAAGGTTTAATTTTAAATGCTACATCTTCTTCATTGGAACTTGATATCAAACATATCTATTTTCCTAAAGATCCTGTTTCATCTCGAGTGGTCAATATTTTCACTATCCTTTGCATAATTGTTTCCTTTAGGATGATGATCCATATGCCTGGAAGACAGCTGCTATATGCGTTGCCAAGCTTTTTGACATAAATGCTGAATTGGTTGAGGATAGGGGTTTCCTTGAGGCTTTAAAGGATCTGATATCAGATAATAACCTGATGGTTGTTGCCAATGCTGTAGCAGCCCTTGCAGAGATTCAAGAGAATAGTACTAGCTCCATATTTGAGATCAATAGTACCACACTTACAAAGCTCCTTACTGCTCTAAATGAATGCACTGAGTAAGTCCTCTCCTCATCCCTGTTTCCATAGTTTCACTGCATTCTGTTTGATATTGAATATATTTATTGCTAGGCATGGTACGCTTTAAGAATGTACAGAATATTGGCCTAAATATTTGCGGTTTGTGGAATGTTGATGGGTTATGGAATAGCTATGTCCTTAGTTTTTTAAGCATTGTCATTGTATCTATCTCCAAACGGCAGTTGAGGATTTATTTTTTTTGTTAGAAGGTTTTATCGGCAGCCTAAGACTCAGTGTTTTCAACGTTGGGAAAGAGATCCATAAAATGAGTAAACCGGACAAGCTTTTGCTAGCTCCACTTTTAGTACTGAATTTGATGATCTTCACAGGTGGGGTCAAGTTTTTATATTGGATGCTCTATCGAGGTATAAAGCAGCTGATCCCCGTGAAGCTGAAAATATTGTTGAAAGAGTCACGCCAAGGTTGCAACATGGAAACTTAGCTGTTGTGCTTTCAGCTGTTAAGGTGGGTGACTTTCATAGTAATGTTTCCTCTCTGTTGTTGTATAGTTTCTTGCTAACTTGCTTGTACTACAACGCGACTACCAATTTTGCATATTTGTGTAAAGCATTCACATTTCTTATCTATTTTTGGCAATTTCCTCTACAAATGATCCTTCAACAAATGGAACTTATTACTAGTACAGACGTGATTCGAAATCTTTGCAAGAAGATGGCTCCACCCCTTGTTACATTGCTTTCTGCCGAACCTGAGATTCAATATGTTGCACTTCGTAACATTAATCTTATTGTTCAGAAACGACCCACTATCCTTGCCCACGAAATTAAGGTAGCTTGACCTGTGCCCCATAGATCCTCAAAAATTCAGAAGAAGCAATTGATGTGTCCTTACATTTATTGATCATGTTCCAAATGATATGTATATCTTTTCTTTTAGGTTTTCTTCTGCAAGTATAACGACCCACTCTATGTTAAGACGGAGAAGTTGGAGATTATGATAAAACTTTCGTCTGACATAAACATAGACCAGGTATCCTCACTGAACTTTATCTTCTGCAGTATGTCCCGATTTTTGTTGATAGATATCCTTATGATTTTTGGAAAATGCTACTGCATGTAGGTTCTTCTGGAGTTCAAAGAGTATGCCACGGAAGTAGACGTTGATTTTGTTAGAAAGGCTGTTCGTGCGATAGGCCGTTGTGCTATCAAACTAGAGAGAGCAGCCGAACGTTGCATCAGTGTTTTGCTTGAGTTGATCAAGATCAAAGTAAATTATGTTGTTCAGGAGGCCATTATTGTCATCAAAGATATCTTCAGAAGATATCCAAACACGTAAGTTGACATTTCTCAGTCAATGACATAATGACACATGCTGAGAATCTCTAAGTTCTATTTTAATTTGGTTATGGTTCAATCTAACATACAGGTATAAGTCCATTATCGCCCCACTTTGTGAGAGTTTAGATACTTTGGATGAACCAGAAGCTAAGGTAAAGAACTATCTTTGTTTGTAAAATTGAAATTTTCCATCTTAATTTTATCGTTAATCACTAAACTTATACTTGTACGTCTGTTTGTATCATGCAAGCCATCTATGATATGGATCATTGGTGAATATGCTGAAAGAATTGACAATGCCGATGAGCTTCTTGAAAGTTTCCTTGAGAATTTTCCTGAGGAACCAGCGCAAGTCCAGCTACAGCTTCTAACTGCAACTGTTAAGCTATTCCTGAAGAAGCCAACTGAAGGCCCTCAACAAATGATTCAGGTTCTTCCTTGCTCATGCTCACTGCTGCTATAACGATCAGTCGCCATGTGCGTGAATGTGACGACATGCATATTTTACTAATTTGTTTGATGTTTTCAGGTTGTCTTGAATAATGCTACTGTGGAGACGGATAATGCTGATCTCAAAGAACGTGCATACATATACTGGCGTCTTCTATCTACTGATCCTCAGGTATGTGTTACATGGATATTTTATAGCTTTCTAGTACTCAGCTACTCCTAAATGATTATATCCAGAATCGTTTATTCAAGAAACAAACGTCTTTTTATCCATTTGAGCTCCCTTTTCTGTCATCCCGAGATGTATTTTTTTCTGAATCATCGATCATTTCTCTTCATTAGGCGGCCAAGGATGTTGTTTTAGCTGAAAAGCCTGTGATTACTGACGACTCAAACCAACTCGATCCATCACTCCTTGATGAGCTGCTTACAAACATTTCCACCTTGTCCTCTGTGTACCACAAACCGCCAGAAGCTTTTGTGACCCGCTTGAAAACGACAGTTCAGAAAACGGAAGACGAGGACTTTGCTGAAGGAAGCAAAGCAGGATACTCATCTGGTAATCCGGCTGATAGTGCAGCTTCCCCTCCAGCTACCATGGGTAATGTCGCACACCCTGCAGGTAGACAACCAGCTCTTACACCGGCCGTTCCAGCTCCTGTTCCTGACCTTCTAGGTGACTTGATGGGGTTGGATAATGCCGCAATTGTCCCGGTTGATGAGCCCACGACTCCATCTGGGTGAGTTATGATTTAAATAATGAAATTTAGTTAATTTCATCTGGTCTATTATGGTTGTCTAGTTTCCGTTAATGAAGCTCATCAAATCTTATGAACTTGTTCTCAGGCCTCCATTGCCTGTCGTCGTACCGGCGTCAACCGGTCAAGGTCTGCAGATAAGCGCTCAATTAACCCGAAGGGATGGACAAGTATTCTACAGTATGCTCTTCGAGAACAACTCGCAGGCGGTGCTTGATGGTTTCATGATTCAGTTCAACAAGAACGATCGGTCTTGCAGCTGCTGGACCTATATCTGATTCCACGCTCTTATGTCTGAAACTTAAGGTCTGAACATTTGAAACGGATATATCATGTTTGTAATGTTTCCAGATTGCGCCTTTGCAACCCGGAACATCTGCCAGGACAATGCTACCTATGGTGTTGTTGCAGAATCTGTCTGTTGGGCCTCCAAGCTCGCTCTTACAAGTAGCTGTCAAAAATAATCAGCAGCCTGTTTGGTACTTCAACGATAAGATTATACTTCGTGCTCTTTTCGGTGAAGACGGTAGAATGGAACGTGGAACCTTCCTCGAGGTAACATAGCCATTATACCATATGTCCTTCAAACCAACGTAGAACCAAATTTGCTATAGATATATCATCTTTAACTAATATTTTGAAAGAATTGAAGCTATAGATAGGTTTGGTTTGTTAATCGTATCAATGAATGAACATTCTGGTTTGCTTTTTTTTGTTTAGACATGGAGGTCGTTACCAGACTCAAATGAAGTCCAGAGAGAATTTCCAGGGATCACCATCACGAGCGTTGAGTCAACTATTGATTTGCTTTCAGCATTTAACATGTTCTTCATAATAAACCGCAAGAACGGGAACCAAGACGTGATCTATCTATCAGCAAAGGTTCCGAGAGATGTACCGATCTTGATCGAACTCACTGCAATGGTGGGGCAACCAGGTCTCAAATGCGCACTGAAAACTCCCACTCCTGAGATTGCTCCTCTCTTCTTCGAAGCCGTTGAGCTTTTCTTCAGGACTTGATGATTCCATTGTTGTCACAAAGATTTAAAAACCGAAAATTTTCACATTCTTTGCTGTTCCTCTCTTTTTCTTTACTCAGATTAGTGTATGTAATAAAATCTCTGTTTGTGTTACTTCCCTTCTTGGACACTTTTAGAGTGGAATCTGTATTGCTAACTCTTTGGTTCTAATTATTGTATTTGAACATGTTTTTATTTTTTCGAAGAGCTTTTATCTTCTTAGGTGGAAGGTAAAAAAAAAAAAAATGTTTGACTAAACAGTAGTTTACTGAAATGATGTGATCTTATAATGAATGACTGTATTTTGGAATACAGTGACTAATCATGGTCGTACGTTTACTAATTCACATAAAATAAAATTAAAAAATTTCAGTCTTTTTAATAGTTGAGAATGTTACTCGGCATCATAGATCTGAAATACAAAATAGGAGACAACGAACGTTCTTTTACTAATAACCGAACCAAAAGCTGATATTGGGAGAGCAAACCGAAATCACACTGGAGGCATATAAACTAAACCTGAATTATCTTATGCACGTGATTATTAATTTGAATTCTCTATAGATTTAGATTTAACGGTAAGAAAATATTTACACAACGGTCAAAGAAACTAATGACGATCTAAATAGATTAGCTATAAGGATACATTCGTAATTTATAGATCGTTGGCTCCACCGACAATTAGAAACCTTCTTTCTCTCTTTATTATTTTTGTTTAACGCTCTCTCTCTCTCTCTCTCGCATTTGATCACCGACTCGAAGTTTCAAACCGATTCGATCATCTCCTCCAATCTCAATTGGTTTCGCGAACCAGAATCCGTTCAATTGATCCAAGTAATTTCATTACCCCTCTTTCTTCTTCGTTAGTTAGTGAAGGAAATTAGCGATTTCAGAAACTTATCGTGAGAATGTTTGTTTTCTTGTTCTTTGTTTCTGTAACTCTGATGTCTATGTTCTATTCAAAGTTCGTCGGTTTATCTTGTCAATTGCTGTTTCGTGGGCTTTGCAAAATTGGTTAGATTTGATAAATTTGGTTCTTCGATTAAGAAAATTTTAGGGATTGCGAAGTATGTTATTTAGAAAGCAAATCGGATGTATAATTATATGTTTGGTTATATATGTGGTTAAGCTTTAGTCTCTCGGAAAGGATGGGTTCGTTGATGTAAATGAGTCTTCTTATTATTGTTTTGATTTTAATCAAGTTTTGGTCTCGTGTCTCAGGTTATCTGGTGATACAGATCTGTGACATGAGTATATACCCGTGGGAGGACTTAAGATGCTATATTTTGCCATCTCGAGAGGAAATCCAAGCTACATTGAATTCAAATTCCCTAAGATAAAGGCTCGTCCTTTAGCACGATAAGTAAGCAATTTTTTACATCATCAGTTTCTCAACATTCTTCATAACTTGTTTTATCCCCACTGATTGAAAAAACTCTTGACCTCCAGAAGCAGTAGACCTCGTCTCAAGACTTCTCCAACCCTCAGATCAACCACTGTAAGTCCATGAAATCTTTACTGTTTCACATCATGTACAATTCGATATCCGTCTTGGTTGATTCAGACTCTTCAATTGATTGTAGAGGGAGTCAATACTTCACCCGAGTTACGTGATCTCAATAAACGTCTACCTAATGGTCGTCCTTTGCCTCCTCTTTTCAACTTCAAACCTCAAGGTCTGGTCTCCTCCAAGTATAGAATTTTTATCTGCTTCTCTTCTTTTTATGTCGGTTCTGAGTCTAATGAGTGTGATTGTTGCTAATCTTTAGTCTCTCTTCGAAAGGATGGGTTCTTTGATGTAAATGACTCTTAATATTGTTAGGATTTAATCAAGTTTTTATCTCTTGTATCAGGTTGGCCTGAGTGTACCCGTGGGAGGAGTTAACATGCTTGACAGCATAAACGCATTGATTTGTAACATGGCTGCAAACGGATTATGCTTTGGAAATGTGGACTCTAACTTTGATCCGAAAGCACACCAGATAAGGAACTCCGAAACCCTTAGGTTTCCAATATTATTGTCCATATTCATCGGTATGCTATTATAGAAACGATGGTATCTTAATTACCTCTTTGTTATGTCCCTAGTGCCCTAACGTAAAGGAGCTTATGGTTTCCTAGTCACCACCAATGCCTTGTATAGGAACGAGGTAATTTTAATTACCTCTCTAAACTTTCCCTGCTGCAAGAATGCAAATGAGCTTGTCCGGTTCTATGATTAACTCAGTTTACTAGTCACTGAGTTATACTAATGTCTCATCCACTGGCTACTATATTGGAAATGAGGTAATCTTAATTACCTCTCTCAAGTGTCCCTAATGCCATAATCTAAATAAGCTTGTGGTATCCCTAGTGTCCGTCACTGAGCTAAACAACTGCCTCGTCCTACAATCAAGGTAAGCTTACTTACCTTGAAACGTCCATAACACAAATGAGTTTGTCCCGGTTCAGTGGATAACTCGGTTATCTAGTCACCGAGTTATAAAAATGTCCCTTGATGCCTGTAGGAAAATGAGGTTGTCCCACTTGTTTCCTAGTCTCGGTGCCATAATCAAATGCCTCGGAATGAGGTAATCTTAATTACCTCTCTGAAAGCCCCTAATGACAGAGATTGTCAGTCACTGTAGAATCAAAGGTAATCTTAATTACCTCTTTGAATTGCCCCTTGATGCCTTGAGGTTGTCCCACTTGTTTCCTAGTCTCGGAGCTATAGTCAAATGCCTCGGTATGAGGTAATCTTAATTACCTCTTTGAATGTCCCTAATGACAACATAAATGAGCTTGTCCTACGGTTGCCTAGTCACTTAGAATCAAAGGTAATATTAATTACCTCTTTGAATTGTCCCTTGATGCCTTGAGGTTGTCCCACTTGTTTCCTAGTCTAGGAGCTATAATCAAATGCCTCGGAATGAGGTAATCTTAATTACCTCTCTGAATGTCCCTAATGACAACATAAATGAGCTTGTCCTACGGTTGCCTAGTCACTGTAGAATCAAAGGTAATCTTAATTACCTCTTTGAATTGTCCCTTGATGCCTTGAGGTTGTCCCACTTGTTTCCTAGTCTCGGAGCTATAATCAAATGCCTCGGAATGAGGTAATCTTAATTACCTCTCTGAAAGTCCCTAAAGACAGAACATAAATGAGCTTGTCCTACGGTTGCCTTGTCACTGTAGAATCAAAGGTAATCTTAATTACCTCTTTGAATTGTCCCTTGATGCCTTGAGGTTGTCCCACTTGTTTCCTAGTCTCGGAGCTATAATCAAATGCCTCGGAATGAGGTAATCTTAATTACCTCTCTGAAAGTCCCTAAAGACAGAACATAAATGAGCTTGTCCTACGGTTGCCTTGTCACTGTAGAATCAAAGGTAATCTTAATTACCTCTTTGAATTGTCCCTTGATGCCTTGAGGTTGTCTCACTTGTTTCCTAGTCTCGGAGCTATAATCAAATGCCACGGTATGAGGTAATCTTAATTACCTCTATAAAAGTCCCTGAAGGTTTCCCAGTGGCCAAGCTATAAGCAAATGCCTCGTCAAAGCATCGAGGTAATTTAAATTACCTCTTTGAAACGTCCCTAGTACAAGAATGCAAATGAGCTTGTCCTAGTTGAATAACTCGGGTTACTTGTCACCGAGTTATACTAATGTCTCGTCAGATACAAGGTAATCTTAATTACCTCTTGAAATGTCCCAAGGTTTCCTAGTGACCAAGCTATAAGCAAATGCCTCGTCTAAGCATCGAGGTAATTTAAATTACCTCTTTGAAACGTCCCTAGTACAAGAATGCAAATGAGCTTGTCCCAGTTGAATAACTCGGGTTACTTGTCACCGAGCTATACTAATGTCTCGTCAGATACAAGGTAATCTTAATTACCTCTTGAAATGTCCCAAGGTTTCCTAGTGACCAAGCTATAAGCAAATGCCTCGTCTAAGCATCGAGGTAATTTAAATTACCTCTTTGAAACGTCCCTAGTGCAAGAATGCAAATGAGCTTGTCCCAGTTGAATAACTCGGCTTACTTTTCACCGAGCTATACTAATGTCTCGTCAGATACAAGGTAATCTTAATTACCTCTTGAAATGTCCCGAGGTTTCCTAGCGACCAAGCTATAAGCAAAATAAGCATCCAGGTAATCTAAATTACCTCTTTGAAACGTCCCTAGTGCAAGAATGCAAATGAGCTTGTCCCAGTTGAATAACTCGGCTTACTTGTCACCGAGCTATACTAATGCCTCGTCAGATACAAGGTAATCTTAATTACCTCTTGAAATGTCCCAAGGTTTCCTAGTGACCAAGCTATAGGCAAATGCCTCGTCTAAGCATCGATAAGTTTGTCTCACCTATTTGGACTACTTACCTTCTAGTGGGTCTCTTGGAATTTATAAATTGGCTTGATATATGACCGCTTTATTTCATGATCAAGTCTAGAGATACATTTGCCTATAAAGCTTAATATGTTTCTGATGTCTTTTTCTTTTATGCAGGTACTATCGAGTAGTAGACAAACATGCTGATGTTCTTCTCGGGTTCCAAAGATCAGCACAAGAATTATAAGGTTATTTTCTTTCCAATCGTTTTATGAGTTTCAGGTTATTTACATTCAACTCCTTTAAAAGATATGCATATTTCTTTTGTTTTTAGTTTCTCTAGTTCTAAAAAGAGCTATTTCTAGAAGTTTCATATCCCTGTTGCTTGAGTTAATGATAAAATTTTCTTAATTTTACTTCGTGAGATCCTTATTTTTGGCTTAAGATTTGAATGAAATCTTACAGTTTTTGCCTATAACTTGTGTCTGTGTTTTGTGTCTGTGTTTCACTTGTTTATGCTCATATCGTTTTTAGATAGATGTGATTGGCAAATTTAGCAGTTTATGTTTGTCAAAATGTCATGGAAATATGAATTGGTGAGAGTATAAGTAGTACTCAGTGCTTTTAGGTGACTCGGCCTTATATAAGATTCAGCCAATACCTTGTAAATTGTTTCCTTTGTCATATGTTTGCATTCATATCGTTTGAGGTTTATTGTCAAGGTTCATGTTACAGTTAATCATGTCTCTTTCTTTGCATCACAAGTCTGTGATATAATCATTTTGTTGGTATGCTTGTTGTATTCAGATTAGTTGTGTGGCTTATCTTTTGCATCATAAGTTTTGGTAAAACCATCTTGCTCATCTTGTTGGTATTTGTTTTGCTTCACTTGTTCCAATTAATCATGTAACTATCATTTGCATCATCTGTCGTTGAAGTCATCTTGTTGATATTTGCTTATCTGTTTGCAAATTCATTAGCTATTGTTGTCATCTTGTGTCCTTGGTTTTTTTAGGTTATTTTAAATATCTTGCAGACTACTATGCATATTACGTTTGCTTTTAGTTTCTCTAGTTCTAAAAAGAACTATTTATAAAAGTTTCTTATGTGTGTTGCTTGAGTTAACGATAAAATTTGCTTAATTTTACTTTGTGAAATCCCTATTTTGGCTTAAGATTTGGAGGAAACCTTAGACGTCATTATTCATGTTGCAAACATCATCATATTGCTTATAACTTGTTTCTGTGTTTTGTGTCTATGTTTCACATGTTTATGCTCATATCGTTTTTAGACAGATGCGATTGGTAAACTAACAGTTTATGTTTGTCAAAATGTCATAGAAATATGAATTGGTGAGAGTATAAGTATTAGTCTGTGTTTTTAGGTGACTCGGCCTTATATAAGATTCAGCCAATACCTTGTAAATTGTTTACTTTGTCATATGTTTGCATTCATATCATTTGAGATTTATTGTCAAGTTTCATGTTACAATTTAATCATGTCTCGTTCTTTGCATCACAAGTCTGTGATATAATCATTTTGTTGGTATATGCTTGTTGTATTCAGATTAGTCGTGTGGTATAATCATTATAAGTTTTGATAAAATCATCTTGCTCATCTTGTTGGTATTTGTATTGCTTCTCCTGTTCCAATTAATCATGTAGCTTATCATTTGCATCATGTGTCGTTGAAATGTTGTCATCTTGCTATGGCTTGTGTCCTTGGTTGTTTGAGATTATTTTGATATGCCGGAAAACCTAAGTAATTGATCAATTCTGAGATATTCCATTTTTTAGTCAAAAAACAAAGTTTTTTTCGGAACTGAACCAATTAGATTCTTTTTAAAACAAAACCATTGAGTTGGATTTTTTTTTCTTTTTAACACAGATTTTTGGTTTCTGTTTAGTTTTTACTTTTGAGTTTCAAACCTATCGGCAATTTTGCAAAATGGTTCGGTTCAATTGATAGTTCCAAACCTACCAGTTCTTTGTTCTTAATGTTTTTTCTGAACTGATTTTTAAATTATAAGCCGGTTTTTCCCTATAGTAACGGAATAATCTAAACAAACTGATTTTTAAATTGTTCTTAAATACTCGAAAAATAAAAAACTATACCAAGTTTTCTTCGAAATTGATTTTCTTGGAATTAAACCAAAGAAACGACGTAACCTTCTAAATATTAAATCCAAACAAACTTATTTCCAAACGATGAACTTCGAATTTTCAAGTCTAGTAATTTCCTTATTTTTGCTATTATCAGTTAGATATCTGATCGATTAACTGAGTAACAAGATGGTTGTTTGCCAATGCTGTAGCAGCTCTTGCAAAGATTCAAGAGAACAGTACTGGCCCCATATTTGAGATCAATAGTACCACCCTTACAAAGATCCTTACCGCTCTAAACAGAGCAAGCCCTCTCGTCATCCCCATTTCCATAGTTTCACCGCATCCTCTTTGATGTTGAATATATTTGTGGCAAGTCATGATGTACCAATCTTGATCGAACTCACTGTAATGGTGGGCCAACCAGGTCTCAAATGCACATTGAAAACTCCCACTCCTGAGATTGCGCCTCTCTTCTTCGAAGCCGTGGAGCTTCTCTTCAGGGCTTGATGATTCCATTGTTGTCACAAAGGTTTAAAAACCGAAAGTTTTCACATTCTTTATTGTTCCTCTTTTTTTCTTCACTCAGATTAGTGTAAGTAATAAACCCTCTGTTTGTGTTACTTCCCCCTCTTGGAAAGTGTGTTAGAGTGGAATCTGTATTGCTAACTCTTTGCTTCTTATTATTGTATTTGAATATGCTTCTATTTTTCCGAAGAGCTCTTACCATCTTAGGAGGAAGATAAAAAAAACGTTTGACTAAACAGTAGTTTACTGAAATGGTGTGTTGTTATA
>OVBI01002801.1:0-16705 GCA_900406495.1 Sisymbrium altissimum
ACACACAGATTGCCTTTCAAAGCTTTCTTTTATTAGATTATCTTCTAAAAATTTCTTACAAGATACTCTCCAGAATCACTCAATAATCTAATCTCTTAAGAAGCACCTTACAAGGATATTTCTCTCTCTCTCTCTCTCTNAATAAACATTCTTCTGTTTTTTTCTTTTTTCTGAGTCGGTTAACTTTCTTCTCCTCTTTTCCTTTTCCTAAGTCTCTCTTTTGTAAAGCGTCCTGTTTCTCTTGCATCTACATGTTTTGTAAGGCCCAAAGAGAAGATGGATTCGAGACTAAAATTTTATCAGAGATCCCAGATCCGTAACCCAGCCTGGTTAGATTCGTTCCGATCCAATACGAAAATGGAATATTTGAGGTTTTTTAATCTGAATTCAGATAATTAGATTTTTAAATATCAGAATATTTAAATACTTTCCAATATACAAAAACATTTTATAGTAAATAAAATACTTTAAAATATCACGAAGTCTAAATTTATTTGAAAAAACTTAAAATTTCTTGGTTTAAAGTTTATAAACATGTTTTAAAGTATTTATAAAAACCAATTAAAGTTTTTATATATTTAATATTTAATATACCATAAATATTTTCTGTTATATAATTTTTTATTTCATTTTTTATTTTAATTATTTAATCATATTATTTTAATTTTTTTAGTTGATTTGGATGGATTTAGATATTCGTAGATATTAAAATATTTGAATTTGAATGATAATTTTTTGAATCTATATTTTTTTATAAAAAATTTCACTTTTAGTCAAAGCCAAAAAAGAAAGTTAACCTATTTTAGATGAAAAGAGAAATAAACAAATAAAATATATCAGATTTTGATTGAAAATTTTGAGATTTCTATAAACTGAATTATGAATAGTAAACTTCGAAAATGTTATCTCATAGAATCAAGAATGAGTCAAAAGCCAATCCTATTATCATTAGAAATATCTAGCTATCAGTTTTTCTTATCATTTTCCTGATCTACAATCTGAGTTTGGTTCATCATCCCATTTTGAACGCGTTTTGGAATTACAACTTTCAACCAATGTCAAGGTGAAGCAGGATTTTTGTATCTAAAGATTGTATTAGGGATAGTTGTATATGTGAGTGATGAACCTAAAAGTTAAAGATTGATTGATAACTAAAACGAACAATAAGTGTTGATTTGAGAATGAATGCATGAATTGTTGATTGGTGCTAGCCTAGACATTTTAGAGCTTATGATTAATCCTAACGCGAGGATGGATTGTTAGTTGGTCTTCATGAATGATGTTTTGCAAAGTGGGATCATAGTTGGATTGTACACTGAGAGAGTAGCTAATACAAAGACTGACGGACTTGTGAGATTGTGACTGGATGAGTCACCAATTTTATAAGTTTGTGGTCTCTTTGAATGGAGATTTGTTTATTAGAATTTTATGAATTTATGGATGCATATTGATGATTGTTGCATATTTAATCGTTAGGTCGAATAGATGTTTATATGATATAATTATTGTTTTGTATATATTGGTGAACAGGCATAAGAACACCATTATAAGTAGTGGGTTCTAAATCAGGATCAAATTTTTAATAATAAAAAAATAAGTAATGATGAGAGATAGAAATAGCAGTATTTAAAAAAAAAAGATTTTACCCTATTTCTAATAATCATGATATTTACTGTTTTACTATTGGTTTAACTTTTTTAATTTAATTAAATCATAAAAAATTATTAAAATAATAATATAAAAATTACCAAATTTTTATTTTAAATCTTTAAAGGATAATCATGCTCTAACCACTTTATTGAGTAACTTATTCTTCATTTTTCTTTTCTTTTTTTTGCCTTTTTAAGTGCTGTCTTGAGTTATTGTCGATTTTTTGGCATTTTTTGAAGAAAATTTTTTTTTCATTTCATTCAAAAGTTTTAATAATAGTTAAAATTTTAGCTTTGTTGCTAAAATCCTTCGAGTTTATGTTTGGTTTTCAATAAAAGAATTTTTGACCTTAAATAAGTTTTAATGTAGTTGTTCTTTTGAAAAGTTATTAAGTGCGTGGAATTACCCTAGATTAAAATTTCGAGATTAAGGTGTCTTACGCTTCCTACTTCCTAGCAAATACCCTATATTTTCATTTTTTATATAGTTTATTTGAGGGGAAGAAGTTGGGAAGATTATTAGGAGCCGAAGGAATGGGCAATATGGCCCGTCTAATAAATAAGGCGCACTTGCGTCTCATCAAGACATCTATAACAGTGTGGGCACATATGCTCTCCATTCCCACGTGTCCTTCAGGCTACCTTTTGTTTTTCTCATCTGCTCGTGTAAAATATGCTTAGTTATCTATCCCAATCAAACGCACCATAATATTGAGTCCAGCTAATCAGTATTGGACTAAGCTGATATAAACCCGAAAAAGTAGGCCACTCAGCCCAGTTAATGACAGAAAATCTACTAAATATGGATCCACATACGGCCCCAAGTTTCTGTGTAATAATTATGTAACTTAATTTATTGTATAGTGTGAAATGGGAAACTATGTGATGCAGCTCTTTAAGGGTGTAAACCTCATGAAATCCCCAGCAATAAACAGTTAGGCCCAATTTTCACATTAGATCTCAGAGTTTAATTTCGCGATCTGATTTCTTTTTATTGTAACATTATATTGTCATCATGTGATGTGACATAATATTGGGTCCCCATAATCTATACTCCCAAAAAGCTCAAACTACTGGTCGCTGGTAATCATATTTACTCTTTATTTAATAATATGACCATGTCATGACATCTTGAAACTATAAATGAAGGCTATGAAGCGATGGCGGCCAAATATTTCACCTTGAATTTACTGTTGAAACTTTCTTACAAAATGATTTTTTGGCTAACTGTGGTCTTTTCTTTTCTCACATTCGCTTCCACAACTCCACCGGATGATCCGGTCAAGTGTGAGTCCGGGAACATAATGTGCACGGTAACGAATTCGTACGGAGCCTTTCCCGACCGCTCTATATGCGAAGCGGCAAAGGTGGAGTACCCGAAGACCGAGGCTGAGCTCGTCTCTGTGGTGGCTGCAGCCACTAGAGCCGGCCAAAAAATGCGGGTCGTGACTCGTTACTCACACAGCATCCCCAAGCTCGTTTGCACTGACGGCAAAGACGGGATTCTCATAAGCACCAAGTTTCTTAACAACGTGGTGCGAACAAACCCGGAAGCCAATACTTTGACGGTTGAGAGTGGTGTGACGCTAAGGCAGCTGATCAAAGAAGCGGCGAAGCTGGAGTTGGCTCTGCCATACGCACCGTATTGGTGGGGACTTACGGTTGGAGGAATGATGGGGACAGGTGCTCACGGAAGTTCGCTTTGGGGTAAAGGAAGCGCGGTTCATGATTACGTGACCGAGATAAGAATGGTGAGTCCTGGTTCAGTTTCTGACGGGTACGTGAAGGTTCGGGTTCTTAGTGAGACTGTGAATCCTGAAGAGTTTAACGCAGCCAAAGTTTCTTTAGGCGTTCTTGGTGTTATATCTCAGGTATACACATATTTTTTTGATGGTTTACATTATAAACTACTCTAATTAGTTTATACTTTTTTGTGTGTTCCACAAAATATATACTCATTATTTTTGTATGTTCGGAAAGGTAACTTTCAAATTGCAACCAATGTTCAAGAGATCGTTAACGTATGTTATGAGAAGCGATTCCGATTTTGGAGATCAAGCCGTGAGTTTTGGGGAAGAGCACGAGTTTGCGGATTTCTTATGGTTACCGAGCCAAGGCAAAGTTGTGTATCGAATGGACGACCGAGTTCCTTTCAACACTTCGGGCTATGGCTTGTACGATTATTTCCCATTCCGTCCGCAACCCTCCGTACCGATAGCCATCAACAGAGTCTTAGGTTAATTCTTCTTTTCTTTTTCAAGATATCTAAAATTATTATATATCATTTGCTTGCATAGTTATAATGTTTCTTATATATCTTTGCTTTCATGGTATGAAGAGGAGAGTGAAGAGGCATCTGCCGATGCAAACAACAAGTGTGAAAGAGCAGAGAAAACATCGTCGTTCTTTTTTTCAATCGCATATGGTGCGACTAACGATGGTAATTCATTCACTTACTTATACATGTTACTCTCGATTACTCCATACAAAATTGACCAGCTTTCTATCAAAATTTATCTTATAATTTCCACCGCAGGCTTGATATTTACAGGCTATCCGGTGATTGGAAGCCAAGACCGTATGATGTCGTCCGGTGCATGTGTAGACAGCAATGAAAATGGACTCATCACGGCTTGTCCGTGGGATCCACGCATTAACGGACAGTTTTTTCACCAAACAGCATTCAGTGTTTCTCTTATACATGTCAAAGATTTCATAAACGACATCAAAAAACTTGTGAAGATCGAACCAAAAGCTCTCTGCGTCCTTGAACGCAGCAACGGTATTCTAATGCGCTATGTCACATCCTCTTCTGCTTTTCTCGGGAAAGAGGAGAAATCTTTAGACTTTGACCTAACGTACTACCGAAGCAAAGATGATCCCTTGACACCCCGTCTCTTCGAGGATTTCATCGAAGAGATCGAACAAATGGCGATATTGAAATACAACGCGTTGCCACATTGGGGAAAGAATAGGAACCTAGCGTTTGATGGCGTAATTAGAAAGTACAAGAATGCGAACGCATTTTTGAAAGTAAAAGAGAGATTCGATCCTTCAGGGTTGTTTTCGACAGAATGGACCGATCAGATTCTAGGTTTGAACGGGAATGTCACCATTGTGAAAGAAGGGTGTGCATTGGAGGGACTGTGTATTTGTACGGAGGATGCTCATTGTGCTCCGACCAAAGGTTATTTGTGTCGACCAGGCAAAGTTTACAGTGAGGCTAGAGTTTGTACTCGTGCCTAAGAAAATCATAGGAATATTTATTGAAATCTTACCTTTCAGGGTAAGATGATATATGAATTTTAAAGTGATAAATAATAGTATGTCTTTACAACGTACAAACTATATTACTTTGTGGACCCATTTCAGACTACCCAACTGGATTTCAAATTGAACGGAAGGGTAAACTGTTGGAGAATATATTTGATGAAAGATTGATCGGTCTTGAATTAAAAGCAAGACTGCATAAATTGACATTTACGAGATGATTAATTTTGACTACTATCCGTAAATCAAAAGGACATAGAAAACATGTTTAATTATCAACGGTAAGTGACAAGTTCTTTCAACAAAATGATAATTTTTTTTACACGAAACATTCAAGTTTAGGAAGGTGACTTTTAGTTAAAGGTAGTAAAAAAATTCTTTATGTTTTGCAGATAATGTATAAAATTTTAGTGGATTCGTTAGATGACCATTTATTCACAAATTTAATTGGATGGCCATTTGGGTGAGGTGAGGAGGGAACAAAAATGCTCTTGATTCACTCTCAACTACTTTCTCTCCCATGCCATAATATTTGTGTCCCGTACTCTTTTCTTTTCTCTCGTCTATATTCACAAATATATGTATTTCGAAATGCTCTTCATAAAATTGTTTCTATCTCGTCTATATTCTCTTTGCATGTGTTATAGATATTTTTAACATGGTCTAGATAGAGCCACATATTCAGAGAAAGTATATGTATTCATTTTGGTTGATTCACAAACAACACACACCATAAATGCTCTCTATTTTTGGTCATGGACCTCATGGTCTAGATTAGATGAGTCTAGATAAAGCCACATATTCAGACAAAGTATATGTACACAGTACACGATCCTCCTTCTGCTTTTGTAGTGTTCTCAAACTTTTATTCCGGTCATTTACAACATTAAATATGTGCTAAGCAATTTCATTGTATTCATCGAAATCATTAGTAAGAAATGGATATTCCAATTTTAAAACTTCAACGGTCGCAAGAATTTTTGCATGTCAATAACTCAATATAATTCCCATTTAATGAAGAATCATAAACAAGAAGTTATGATGAACTGATGATTGTATTATGTAACAATACATGGTTAGTACTATATGCTTCTTTCTTTTCCAAGTGACCGAGTTCCTGGTGCATGATGGGACATCGATGCGAATATGCTACGAGACTATGAGTTAATGTTCTTTGTCGACCATTACATTATGATGTTTAACGGTGAAATAAAATAAGTGCATAAAATGCATTAGTAATCTCAAAACCGCTCCTACTTTCTATCTGACTGTTGATTTTGCTTAGTCAATAGTCAATGTTGTTTAAATACGTTTCCATAAACATATACTCGCAGATCAATTAGATTATGATGCGCAAATTGGGTATGCAATTTAAATGTGAACCATATGCACAAACCACGAGAGTTGAGTACTTGAGTGCAAAATTAGGTAGCACTGAATGCTGAGCAGCAATCCTTTTTAGTTTTCTAATAACCGTTATATGCTTCACCGATGTCAATATTTTCTAATTTTTATCCGTTCTGTATATTCGGAGTAAAAAAAAGGCTAACATATATTCAGATTAATTATCTTACTAAAATCTGCATATTCGATTGAACTACGTTCTTCGATCCATCTACAGAAATTTAAATTACTAATTAATAAAATACATATAGAAAAATTAAAACTCTACAACAACAACAAAATTACAATATTACATAGAGAGTGTATAATTTCTGCAATTTATAAGTTTTTATAAGTTTTTGTTATGCTTTTTGTTTTTTTCAAGTCTTTTGATGATTTGATATGTGGGTTGTTATTAATAGCTATCCGATCATATTGGGCCGTCAAGCTAATAAGTTTTGGACAAAGCCGATATTAGAAGATAACCCGATACGTAGCCCAATAAAATCCTAGTTGATATGGATCCACATACTCGTTTCCGTGAAAATTCGAGTTAATTTTCATTGTACAAGGCGAATGAGTGATGAGCTATATTTTTGGTAAAGTTCAATTTCAGAATTATGGTAGCCAAACGAGAAACCACGTGTCATTTATTTCACCCATAAATACCCGGGCAACAGTGGTCTACGAAAGTCTCCTAATTTTCTACAATTTGTCCAATTTTGTTAAGGGTTAGACATAATGTTATGGTAAGTCAAATCTCATCATATCATTTTCAGAAGAGGTAAATGTATGATGTCAATACCCCCAAAAATCCCCATTAGCATAGCTAGGTCCAGTTTCTAATTAACAACTCTGAATTTCATTTAATGATTTCATTTCCTTTTTCTCTGTCAAACTATATTGAAATCATTTGATGTCATATGATATATACCACAATAGCTCACATTACAGGTCGCTCTTAATATCTATTTAATAATACCATGTGATGATAAATCGAACTATAAGCACGATATAAATGACACGGAGCCCAAACATTTCCCTTGAAAAATTTTATACACAAAAAAAAAAAAAACATTCCCTTGCAAATGCCAGTTTTCAAAAGTTTCTTTAAGAAATGGCATTTTGGCTATGTGTGCTCTTTTGTTTTTTAACATTCGCTTCCTCAACTCCACCTGATGATCCGGTCAAGTGTGAGTCCGGAAACACAATATGCACGGTTACGAATTCTTATGGAGCCTTTCCTGACCGGTCAAAATGCGAAGCTGCAAAGGTGGAGTACCCAAAAACCGAGGCTGAGCTCGTCTCTGTGGTGGCTGCAGCCACTAGAGCCGGCCAAAAAATGAGGGTCGTGACTCGTTACTCACACAGCATCCCCAAGCTCGTTTGTACTGACGGCAAAGACGGGATTCTCATAAGCACCAAATTTTTAAACCACGTGGTCCGAACCGATCCCAAGGCCAAGACTTTGACAGTTGAGAGCGGCGTGACGCTAAGGCAGCTGATCAAAGAAGCGGCGAAGATGGAGTTGGCTCTGCCATACGCACCGTATTGGTGGGGACTTACGGTTGGAGGTATGATGGGGACAGGTGCTCACGGAAGTTCGCTTTGGGGTAAAGGAAGTGCGGTCCATGACTACGTGACGGAGATAAGAATGGTGAGTCCTGGTTCGGTTTCTGATGGATATGTGAAGGTTCGGGTTCTTAGTGAAACCATGAATCTTGAAGAATTTAACGCAGCCAAAGTTTCTTTAGGCGTTCTTGGTGTAATCTCTCAGGTATGTATATATATATGTAGATCAAATTATAATTTTTTTTTGTGCGACAAAAATAAATATATTGTTTTTTATGGAAATGTAACTTTCAAACTGCAACCGGTGTTCAAGAGATCGTTAACATATGTTATGAGAAATGATTCGGATTTTGGAGATCAAGCGGTGACTTTTGGGGAAAAGCATGAGTTTGCGGATTTCTTATGGTTACCAAGCCAAGGCAAAGTGGTCTATCGAATCGACGACCGAGTTCCTTTCAACACTTCGGGTGATGGCTTGTTCAATTTCTTCCCATTCCGTTCACAAGTTTCTGTGCTCGTTGCCATCGTCAGATCCTTAGGTTCAGTCTTTATTTCTCAAGATATATATATATATATATATATATAGGATCTGCATGGTTATGACGCTTTTTATATATTTTTGGTTTATGATATGAAGAGGAGAGTGACGAGTTGTCTGGAGATGCAAACGGAAAGTGTTTGAGAGCGACACAATTATCATCCTTTTTGTTTCGAATCGCATTCGGTGCGACTAACAATGGTAAAATCATCTCTCTTGATTTTTTCAATAGATAAGATTCTTATGTTTCTTTACGCATTCATCGTAATTTCCCCCGCAGGCTTTACATTTATAGGCTTTCCGGTTATCGGCAGCCAAGACCGTATGATGTCTTCCGGTGCGTGTCTAGACAGTCATCGGAACGGATTCATCACGTCTTGTCCGTGGGATCCACGCATAAAAGGCGAGTTTTTTCACCAAACAACATTCAGTATTCCTCTCACACATGTCAAAGATTTCATAAATGATATCAAAGCACTTGTGAAGATCGAACCGAAATCTCTCTGCGGCCTTGAACTTAACAATGGTGTTCTCATCCGCTATGTCACATCCTCTCCTGCCTTTCTCGGGAAAGAAGAAAAAGCTTTAGACTTTGACCTAACCTACTACAGAAGCAAAGATGATCCTTTGACACCCCGTCTCTACGAAGACTATATCGAAGAGATCGAGCAAATGGCGCTTTTCAAGTACAATGCTTTGCCACACTGGGGGAAAAATAGGAACCTGGCGTTTGATGGTGTCATTAGAAAGTACAAGAACGCAAACTTGTTTTTGAAGGTAAAGGAGACATTGGATCCCAAGGGGCTGTTTTCTACAGAATGGACCGATCAGATTCTAGGTTTAAAAGGAAACGTGACGATTGTGAAACAAGGATGTGCATTGGAAGGGCTATGCATTTGTTCGGAGGATTCTCACTGTGCTCCCAACAAAGGTTATTTGTGTCGTCCAGGAAAAGTTTATAGAGAAGCTAGGGTGTGTACACGCGAAAGTGCTTGAGAGTGATTAACCTCCAGAATATTGGAGAGTACAAAAAATAAACTAAAAACTTATCGAATCTCTATCTCTGGAATGCTATTCGAATTTCTCCAAATCTGGTCCACCCTTAATTATTAACGGCATCACGATTCTATAATCAACACCTTTTGATCAGCCTCCTGACGAGGACGATTGATAGTATGTTATGATAGAGTTAGTGTTTTTGGATACATATTTTAGCAATATTGAGATGTCGATTATTGGCTAATCAAGCCATACCAAGTACCAATAATAAGATTTTAAAAATGGGATGGTTTTCAAACTAGTAGTGCATTTTTCCATACACCCTTTTTATCAACCTTACAACCATACTTAGAGCACACATTTAAAGTAGATCACATTAACTTATTCATGATGTTTCATATATCATGCCACCGGGGGAACTAGGTAACCTGAAGAACAAAAACGAAACACAAGAAAATTAATCAACTTATAAAATATCATAAACATATTTACATATCTACTAAGTACTAACGATATTCTGATTTTATTAGAGAAGACTAGGTTACTACAGAATACTGAAATATACTTTTGCATTTCGATATTTGATGTTTAGGACTATCGATATGGTGATATCATGTACTTACGAATTGTAATTTTAGGGATCGAATAGTTGTTTTGTATTCGTTTAACCATATTCAGAGTCAAGTGTTAACTATTCATAATTTTTTTTGTTTATAGCAATGCGCAAGATAAAAAAATATTGTGCGCAAATTAAAACAAATATAATAAAAGCTCATTAAATTAATTGTTGTTAGTGTCCAGCGCGTGACCGGGAAAAAAAAATAAGACAAGCGCGTGACGTTGGGACTTACTTCCGCAATGTGAACGAGGAGCAAGTGGACGGCCACAAGCAGCAGCGACATTGACGAGCTTTTGCATATCAATGGCGGCTTCGATTTCCTTATTGATGACTTCGCAGACGCATTTCATCCCAATTATTCGGATAGCAGTGCAACAACCTTCAGATGGTGTTGGCGGAGCTGGCAGCTTCTTGTCGATAGAGTATGGACATGCCCTCAGAGCTTCGATGCCGGAATCATTACATCTCTCTCCCTGAATTTGAGATGACCATAACAACATCATTACGACTAGAAACTGACAAAAGATTTGTTCTTTCATTATTTTATATCTTCTACTTTTTCTTTCTCTCTCTTTTATGCATTGTGTATAAAAATTTACACCGTATGTTAAATACATAATGGGGTTAAGATCGCACTTCGCTTATTTTGGCAATAGATCAATACATGTAGATAAAATCTTCTCTCTACAATTAGATATCTATTAGGAATCCTTTTATATGAAGAATATGGTAGTATTACTATAGATACATACATAAGAATAAAGACAATATATTTGACCACAAAAGAAAGATTATATATCAAAATTAGATAGATAATAGATTAATACTCTCTGCATAAAGAAACAAAAAAAACAATATTGACCTTCAACTTCAATTGGAGCCCACATTTGAGGAAAAAAATAATGATGAATTTGTTGTTGCTCAAATTTTACATCAATTAAGAGGAAATGATTTTCTTATTCATAAATTTATTTTCAATTTAAGAGGAGATTTTTTTCTAAAACTTTTAATACATAAGTCTTACACATTTCCTCATTTTTATCATATTTTGAATGAAAAAAAATTGTTCTCTCTAAATTTGATGAGGAATAAAAAGAAAAAAAACTCTTCTTTTTAACAAATTCATTTCATCAGTTGAAAATTTTCTTCATTTTTTCCCTTTTTATATTTTTATGTTGTCACCAATCAAAATTTAAATGTGATCATATGGGCAGATGTATCTATATTCTATAGTGACCCGTTTATGTTGAAATATTGAAATGTAAACTTTATTGGTAACCAAATCACAAAAGTAGTACTAATAATTACTGGTATCAAAAACGGTATATTCAGGTTTTTTTTCTCACAATTTATTATTTCTTTTAAGTTTTAAGTATTTTGTACCACTAAAATTCTTTCATCGCCTTCCATCATCAATCAGATCCGTCAAAAATAGATAAAGTGTACATAGAATCATAGATAAACGTTTTATGGCCGTTAAAGTTAAAACAATAGAATACATCCATCTCTTCATTCTTTCAGGAGCTCGCTTAGGTGAAAAAAGTGTAAATCGACTTGTAATCTCACGATCATCTCTACCTTTTATTGTACTGTTGCGATAGTTAATTAAATAAATGAAAGAAACACAAATTTATTTATTTAGATAAACGACATATCCTTAAATTGTTATTAGAAAACCAAGCAAAACCCATAAAATTGAGAGGAAATATTACTAAAAAGGTTAATTATAAATTTATAATAAAATATGGTAACATAATTGAGCCAATATTGTCTAAGCCATAACAAGTACCAACAATGAGATAGAAAATTGAGGACAGTCTTCAAAATTACTAGTGTATTTATACACCTTTTAATTCTTTAAAACCCTTACAACCCGATTTAAAACCATAAATTTAAGTAGCCAAAAACCTTCACGTTAGCTTATTCATGATTCATAATGCCACCTGGAACTAGGTAACCTGCAAAAGAAAAAAATAAAAACCCACAAACAAATGTTCACATGTCAATATAATTTGATGATCGTGTACAACGTAGGTTGGTGACTAGGGACTTACTTCCGCATTGTGAACGAGGAGCAAGAGGACGGCCACAAGTAGCGGCGACATTGACGAGCTTTTGCATATCAATGGTGGCTTCAATTCCCTTATTGATGACTTCGCAAACGCATTTCATCCCAATGACTCGGACAAGAGTGCAACAACCTTCGGATGGTTTTGGAGGAGTTGGCAGCTCCTTGTCGATAGCATCTCCACAACCCAACAGAACTTCGATGCCTGAATCGTCACATCTCTTTCCCTGTATTTGAGATGACCACAACAACATCAAAACGACTAAAAACTGACAAAAGATTTGCTCTTTCATTATAATTTTTGTTGCTCTTTTCTTTTTCTCTCTTTTACAGTCTCCCCTGTTATGTGTAGCTAAATACAGAAATGAGATAACGATGACAATTTGCTCTTATTTTGGAAACAGAGCTATATATATATAGATAACATCTTCTCTGTAGATATAAATCTATATAGATATTATGAAGAATATAATAAGATATTACGATGATAGATGCGTGTATATGAACGAAATAACGAAATAAGAAGAAAATATTTACCTTTCTTAGGTATGTGGTAGACTGGCAGTCTGGCACTGGCAGTAGACCAAAGAAGAAAGCGTAACCGTAATGACCAAAGCATAATGGCCATGTAATCATTGCACATAAGACGAACATTAAAGTCTTTGAAAATTGTGAAATTGTAACGCATAATTAATGGATATGTTGATTTCGTCAACGTTTCCAAGTGGAAGCTACCGAGGCCGATTAAGATATGTGGCGTGTCCGTAACTAGATTCATTACATGAAGATAGAGACTGGAAGAGAACATGGGATTTTGGTCCACTATAATGGGCCTATACTTATTTGGAAAAGCCCAATACAATGTTGTCATGAGTTAACTTTCGCACGTGTCAAAAATGATCAAAGTGTTTATACATTACAATAAGCTCGCTCGTACGCGTGTGTCTAGTGTAGAGCAGAGTTGGTGGGTTCTATTAGGGTTTAAAGTTCTAGAGACTTCCAAATTCATCCTGGTTTAGGTGAGTAAACCGATCCAACGGCTCAGATTCATCCAGAAACCGTGAATACGCGATCTCAAAACTATACACTTTGACGGAGTTTGGACTATGCACTCGTATCGAATAATAAAAAACATAACTTTACAAGTCGCATAATTTTCTTCATTCACGAGAAAACCCTTCATTTGCTAAAACCCTTGATCCATCCACACACACTCTCTCTACCTCTTTGATCATTTTTCAGTAAGTGTAGCCATCTTTCGATTTTCGATCTTATACATATTCGAGTTGTAGGTGGAAAGTTGTTTGCTTTCAGATACCCTTTTTGATTTGCTCATCGATGATTACAAAGTTCAATAGTTGGGTTTGTTATAAGGGTTTATTAGATCAGTGGAATCAAAAAAGTTATAGTTTTTATTTGTTTGTTATTGTTGTTGCAGAGAGTGAGGAGAGACCATGGCTTCAACTTTCAGCGCAACGTCTTCAATGGGCTCATCCTTGGCTCCTCCTTCGAACAGATTGTCATCTCTTGTTTCCGTCTCGACAAAGACAAACTCTTTTGGAAAGAGTCAGAGTTTTGCTCAGAGGACAGCAAGGTTTCCCAAAATCTATGCGGCTAAGCAATTGCATTTCAATAAAGACGGGACTGCGATTAAGAAGCTTCAAGTGAGTCAACAAAAAATGATATGTTTTTCTTCGGTTTCAGCAACTGTTTGCTTATTGAAATATCATTTCATTGTGTGTAGGCTGGTGTGAACAAACTTGCGGATCTAGTTGGAGTTACTTTAGGTCCTAAAGGGAGGAATGTTGTTCTTGAAAGCAAATATGGTTCCCCGAGAATCGTTAATGACGGTGTGACAGTTGCTAGAGAGGTAATGGTGTAGTCTCTTATTGTGGTAGCTTTTTGCTTTTCATATCTTTGCTTTTGTAGATTTTAAGATTTTGTTGCGTTCTTTGGTTAGGTTGAGCTTGAGGATCCTGTTGAGAACATTGGTGCTAAGCTAGTGAGACAAGCTGCTTCCAAGACTAATGACTTAGCTGGTGATGGAACTACGACTTCGGTTGTTCTTGCGCAAGGTCTCATCGCTGAAGGTGTAAAGGTTTGTAATTATAAGGCACAAATGAGTCTTTGTGATTGAAAAGATCCATGTCTGGTTGAAATGTGATGTGTAAACTGGAATATGCAGGTGGTGGCTGCTGGTGCAAACCCGGTTTTGATTACCAGAGGGATCGAGAAAACCACCAAGGCTCTTGTTGCCGAGTTGAAGAAAATGTCAAAGGAGGTAGGCTTTTTTAAACTTAAAGTCAGATTCTTTTGGTCCTGGCTCTGTTTTATTGTGCTTCAAAGGATTATTCTTTTTTTGGATTGCAGGTCGAAGATAGTGAACTTGCTGATGTTGCAGCGGTTAGTGCAGGAAACAATTACGAAGTAGGCAATATGATTGCGGAAGCAATGGCGAAAGTTGGTCGTAAAGGTGTTGTCACTCTCGAAGAAGGAAAAAGCGCTGAGAATAGTCTCTACGTCGTTGAAGGGATGCAGTTTGATCGTGGCTACATGTCTCCCTACTTTGTCACTGATAGTGAGAAAATGTGCGCAGAGTACGAGAACTGCAAGGTATAACTAGTATCTATTAGTTAAAAGCTTATAAGCTGATTAAGAAAACCTCCTGATTTAGAAACTAATTGTCTCTTCTTGTTTATGTAGTTGTTTCTTGTTGATAAGAAAATAACAAATGCTAGAGACATTATCGGTATTCTGGAAGATGCGATTAAAGGTGGATACCCGCTTTTGATCATTGCTGAAGATATCGAGCAAGAGCCATTGGCGACTCTGGTTGTGAATAAGCTTCGTGGTACAATAAAGATTGCTGCTTTGAAAGCTCCTGGATTTGGAGAGAGGAAGAGTCAGTACCTTGATGACATTGCTGCTCTTACAGGAGGTGACACTAATTAACTAAATGTTCCTTTTATTACTGTTTATTTATGCAAAACAAAAACCATTTTAGTTCTAAATTTGTGGCGTTTGTTTCCCTCTTTGTAGCTACTGTGATTAGGGAAGAAGTTGGACTTCAGTTGGAGAAAGTTGGACCAGAGGTTTTGGGTAACGCTGGTAAAGTGGTTCTCACAAAAGACACTACAACAATCGTCGGTGATGGAAGTACCGAAGAAGTTGTGAAGAAGAGAGTTGAACAGATCAAGTATCTTATCGAGGTATATCTCAAAAGCTCTGAAGTTTTTGTCGCTTGTTGGTTTATTTTTGTAATTATTCTAAGTCTTGGGGTTTGTGTAGGCTGCTGAACAAGACTATGAGAAGGAGAAGCTTAATGAGAGAATCGCTAAATTATCAGGCGGTGTTGCTGTAATTCAGGTGCGATACTAAGAAGTAATTCACATGATGCAAAAATCGTAACTACAGGTGGTAACATCCAATGTTTAACATATCTTAAGGTTGGAGCACAAACTGAGACAGAGCTTAAGGAGAAGAAATTAAGAGTTGAAGATGCTCTTAATGCTACAAAGGTAGTAACATAGTTCTCTGAGCAAAGAATCTTGATATGCTTCATATGGTGAGTGTAATATATTGAACTTTTAATAATTTAGGCGGCTGTGGAAGAAGGTATTGTCGTTGGAGGTGGATGCACTTTGCTAAGACTTGCATCGAAAGTGGATGCTATTAAAGAGACTCTAGCAAACGATGAAGAAAAGGTTAGTCTACAAAAGTTTCACAGCAAAAAAGAAAACACATGAATGAGTTCTCGGGTTATAACACCGTTTTTACGATCTTAACCTTCAGGTTGGAGCTGACATTGTTAAGAAAGCATTGAGCTACCCGTTGAAGTTAATCGCCAAGAACGCTGGTGTTAATGGTAGCGTTGTCAGCGAAAAGGTACACAATATGAAGATCATCTTATACAGATTGCAAGTTTAAGTCTTTGATAGAAAAACTAAGTGAATGGCTATTTTTTCGGATGACAGGTACTCTCTAACGACAACCCAAAACACGGTTACAACGCTGCAACAGGCAAATACGAAGATCTAATGGCTGCAGGAATCATTGATCCAACCAAAGTAAGAAAAGATCCTTACTTTATCGCAGGTTGAAATCTTTTGTTTCGCATGCTAACCGAGTGTTTTATTCTTAAGGTTGTGAGATGTTGCCTAGAGCATGCTTCTTCAGTGGCGAAGACATTCTTGATGTCTGATTGTGTGGTTGTGGAGATCAAGGAGCCGGAATCAGCAGCTCCTGCTGGTAACCCCATGGACAACTCAGGTTTGTCTTAGGTCTTTTTTAATCGAATCCTCAGAATCATGGGAGAATCTGCAACCTTTTTTCTGATATCTCTGTTCATTTTCAGGTTATGGCTTCTAAGTTAGCAATGAGAACAGAGTAATCACTGAGGAAGTAAAAGCCAGACCACATGCTCTGATCCGAAACGTCTTTTATCTGATGTAAATTATATGTTTTTCCGATGACCTGAAGAACATATAATGATATAATTTGGTTTGTGTTCTCTGAATCAAGAACAAACGTTGTCTTTGAATATGAACACGTTACCGAAGACATTTTTCTATTTTTTTACTGCACGTGACGTGATTACCGAGAAAAGA
>OVBI01002802.1:0-16696 GCA_900406495.1 Sisymbrium altissimum
AGTATAATGGTTCTAAAATTTTTTAACAAAAAATATGTTTCGTTAATTTTTAGCCAAAAACATAAATATAGAAATATATTTTTTATATAAAAAAAAATATATTAGTTAATTTTTATTTTTCATCTTTCATTTTAAAAAGGAAATTTATTTGTTATTTTTATTAATAATAGATTTATNAATAATAGATTTATCATTAATTTAATGATAAATATTTGAATTATTTACCATATTAATAGGAATAATATAGAATTAGTATATTTAATTTAAAATATCTATAACTGATTTTTAGTTGTTTGGGAATAGGGATAAAAAAAAAAATATATATATATATATATATATATATATCTAAAAAAATGAGTAAATGACACATCAGCAAAATAACCTCTAATTGCTTCTCCTTTAATGTATAGTAGATGCATGAGAAAAAAAATCCCATAAATATTTTCATCATCAAAAGTATTTCAAAACAAGATTTACAATTCAGAAAGCTTAATTTGATCAGTTCCTTTTTAAAAATTACTTCCTGGTTTGAAGATCAATTATTTACACGAATGGAAATAAGATATCATATCACTTAGTACGATTGATTCAACATGAATACTACTAAAGAAGAAGAAACAATAAACTTTTTTTGTCAACTGTTCCAAAATTAGTTTATTTCTCCAACGTCGTTGATTATGATATACAGTATGCAGCCAAAACACATTAATTAGATGTTTAACTAATGCGTGATCCGACATATAGAGAGATGAATACTGAAAACAAATGATTGTATAGTATCAGATTTGTTAATGATTTGATGATGTCTTCTTATGAGAGAATTCTTTAAGTTAAGTTGAACATGAAAATGTTCGTGATTTGCGGGCGATTAAGCTGAGTCAGCCTCGTGATATTAAAACGATTGGTCGATTTTCACATACGTTATGAAAAAAAGGGCCTGACTGTGGCCGGCCGTACAGTTGTCTCCATCCCCGAGACCAGTCAAAGCTGACTCGGTTAGTTTAATCAGTTATGGAACATCCCGTTCCGTCTCGTCTTCTCCACGAGCCGTTGTGTGGATGTCGTGTGCTTTTCCTGTGACTCCACGTGGTTCCAAGTTAATTGGGCTTACAAAATCAAATACTACGCCTTCTATAATATAAATGGGCCTCAAACCAATCTTTTCAGCCCATTAAGCTTTAAAATAAATATTCGATTAAAGTATCTTGGTGATCTCGTGTTTGCTTCGTTGTCTTCAGGAGGAGTTGAAAGTGTTGGACTTTCTTTTGTTGTTTTCTCCGGCGAGAGAGGTGTGTGCGGCGATGGAGGTGCTGAGGACGAAATGGGTAGCTATGGCGGCTAGTATATGGATACAGTGCACAAGCGGAGCTTCCTACACCTTCGGAATCTATTCCGCTGTCCTAAAATCGACTCAAATGTACGATCAATCCACCCTCGACACCGTCTCCGTCTTCAAGGACATCGGCGCTAACGCCGGAGTTTTCTCTGGGCTTTTATACACATATGCTACCTCCAATCGACGCCGTGGACGGGGAGGCGGAGGCGGAGGAGGGCCTTGGGTGGTGCTTGCTATTGGGGCGATTCAATGCTTCGCCGGTTATTTTCTCATTTGGGCTTCCGTTACTGGACTGATCAGGAGACCGCCGGTGCCGCTGATGTGCCTCTTTATGTTCGTAGCTGCGCAATCGCAGACGTTCTTCAATACGGCCAACGTTGTGAGTGCCGTTGAGAATTTCGCTGACTATGGTGGTACCGCCGTGGGCATCATGAAGGTGACGCTTTTACTGTAGCATTTCAATTTTCCCGCTCTGTAAAATGGATCGGTATTTGTTGGATCACGGTTGTTTCTTCGAGACCTAATGATCATGAAAAGTAAATTACTTGAAGTTCAAAATTGGGGACACTTCACTAAAGTATTTAAAGATAGACACAGCAATCGAGATCTGAATCTACCCGTCGGTATATATAACAGATTCGAAAATGTGCATCACAAGTGTAGAATTGCTGCTTAGGAAGAAATTTGACTTCTTTTCTGGTTAACATTGGAAATGAGGATGCGAACTACAGTTTTGACTTTTGGGAGTACTTCCACTAGACCCCATTTGGTTCGGGATATCAACACTAGGAGAATCGTGGTTTCAAGTTTGGAATTTGCTCTTTAAATACTTTAGTGTTTGTGGGAGCTAGCTTATGGAAGCTGGAAGCTTTTTGTGATGTAGATGATGTGTTCTGTTGATTTGGTGGGAATCTTAGATCTTGACAGAAGTTTGCAGAATTGTTGGCTTATGTTTCTAGTTGATTCGTCAGAATAAAGGTTGTATCTTGGATGGATTCTGTTTAAAATGCCATAGAATTATTGTGGGGGTTATGTCGGGAAATTGATTAAATTGCAGTTGGTAGTTTGATGCATTTCCAAAGAGAACATCATGGTCTTTGTGCAAAACGGGCAATCTGTTGTTTTTGTTCTGTTTAAAAGTTGTTTTGGCATTGTTTATGATCATAGCGAAGCAACGAAGCTTAACTCTCCTTCTTAATTGGCAGGGTTTTCTTGGTCTAAGTGGAGCAATACTGATTCAACTGTACGAGACAGTATGCGCTGGAGATCCGGCAAGCTTCATTCTTCTGCTGGCAGTAACACCAACAGTTCTGTCCCTCTTGGTCATGCCTCTAGTTAGAATCTATGAGACAAGCACAGCTGATGATAAAAAGCATTTAAATGGTCTTTCAGCTGTATCTCTTATCATTGCAGCTTATCTTATGATCGTTATCATTCTGAAGAACACCTTTGGTTTGTCGTCATTGGCCAATGTTGTCACACTTGTATGTCTCCTCGTTCTGCTTGCCTTGCCTCTACTTATTGCGAGAAGAGCACATCGAGACCGCATGGAAAAAATAGTATTACCTGATAAATCCCCTCTTATAAGCAGCCCAAAAGCAACAACCTCCGCTAACCAAAGTTCTGAAGGCGACAGTCAAATAGAAGCTGGTCTGAGTGAGAATCTGAATCTTCTGCAAGCTATGAAAAACCTAAGCTTCTGGTTGTTGTTTCTTGCCATGATTTGTGGAATGGGCTCTGGACTTTCGACGATAAACAACATCCGACAAATAGGTGAGTCTCTTCGATACTCATCCGTTGAGATAAATTCACTGGTCTCCTTGTGGAGTATATGGAACTTTCTTGGTAGATTTGGAGCCGGTTATGCCTCAGATGCATTGCTTCACAAAAAAGGATGGCCTCGTCCATTGCTGATGGCTGCAACTCTTGGAACGATGACCATAGGCCATCTAATCATAGCCTCTGGTTTTCAAGGAAACCTCTATGTCGGTTCTGTTATAGTTGGCGTTTGTTATGGTTCACAGTGGTCACTAATGCCTACAATCACATCTGAACTATTTGGGGTTCGCCACATGGGAACCATCTTCAACACCATATCTGTGGCTAGTCCCATCGGTTCCTATATCTTCTCTGTAAGATTGATCGGTTATATCTACGACAAGACTGCTTCTGAGGAAGGGAACAGATGTTATGGGTCTCACTGCTTCAGGCTGTCCTTTGTTATAATGGCGTCTGTCGCGTTCTTTGGGTTTCTTGTTGCTATTGTACTGTTTTTTCGAACAAAGACGCTATATCGACAGATCCTTGTGAAGAGGCTGCATCGTCGATAGAGTTCTTGTGAATATGATACTTAGGAAAACGAATACCGAGCTTATGATACCCGGAGGTACATCAATTACTTTACCTGTAAGTTTCTTGAAACTTATGTTTGTATCAATTATCTATGCTTAGAGATGGGAAGAAAGAAGGCTGAGATCTTTGTCTCCTTTTTTTTTAAGTTTCTTCCACAACTGTGAGTTTTATTTGTTAAGTGTATAGACATCTCCTCCCAATAAATGTTCAAATTCTTTAATTCATATTGTTGTCAATTATGCATTCAAATTCAAATAATAACTGCAGGCCGTCAAGTCTCATTCATTTATTATTCAGACTAATCACAAACCAATCACCAATCACCATTTACCAATACCTATTCATTGCCTTAGTTGACAATTTCCAAATAATTTATAGTTTTACTTTATTAGTACTCCAAATAGGACTTCTGATATTATCAAAAAGTTATGGCTTTTTTTTGTAGTTAACTCATGTTCTTTGTACATCTTTTGCTTTACGAACTTCTAACCTACTTTTAAAAACGGTAACAAGTTCTTAGATATCCAAAACCCAGGCATAAAATGTCAACTACTTTGACTTTCGCATCTCAAGACGATATGCTCGTGAACGAGAAGAGAGTTGAAAAAAGGAACCAAAAGCTAGCAAAGCAAAGAAAAAGACAGAAAACTTTGTCCATCGTCTCTCTGACACGAGAAAGTTGAAAAATTCAAAGCAACATGATAATTATTAAAAATATATCAGAGGAGAGATTTCTGGGGATATGGTTGTTAGTAGTCATGGGAAGACAGTAAACGCCATCGCAACTGCATTTATTCGGTCTGTAGAGTCAAACAAACTAATTTTATTATTTGATTCCTGTCCTGTCCTGAGATCAGATGTATAAAAAAGAGCCTTCTTTTCTTTTCCACTGTCATTATCCATTCCTTAGGATTTGTCTCTCCTGAGACACGATGACGCTTCATCGATCTTTTGTGCTCTTCTTCTCGTTCATCTCATGCTTCGCTCTTTCTTCATGGGCTCTTCCTCTTTGTTCCGATTCAAGTGAGTTTTTTTTCTAATAAGCTTATGGTTTTGAGTTGGATTTAGTTTTTAGTTTTGCTATATTGATGCAATAGCTGTTTATTCTTTGGTCTGTTCGGTTTTCAGGAGCTCCCTTGGAGGTGAACTCGACATTGAGCTTTTGTCCTTACAAAGGAAAAACATGCTGCGATGCAAAGGAAGATTCCAATCTGAACAAGCAATTTCAAGCTATGAACATTTCGGACAAGGCTTGTGCTTCTGTTGTAAAGTCAATTCTTTGTGCTGTAAGTACAATCTGTTTTTTTCTCTCTAAAAATTCTGAAATGTTTTCATTATGTAAAAAATTTCAAACTTTTTTACCTGATCTGTTTGGAACCAATTGTGCTGTTTTAGTTTGAAAAGAATCTGCAAAAGAGGAATTGAGTTTGAAGTTTTCCCTTTTTTTGTCACTGTGATGTTACAGAAATGCGATCCTTTTTCATTGGACTTATTCAGAGATCATTCAGATCAGCAGTCAGTTCCCATCCTCTGCAACTCTACCAGTTCAGTAAATTCCACAAAGGATTTTTGCTCTGAGACATGGGAGACATGTCAAAACGTCTCCATATCGGGTTCTCTATTCGCTGCCTCGTTGCAAGGCCGAGCTGGAGCGCCAACGAATACCAATGCCTCTCAGCTTGCGGATCTTTGGCAGTCCAAAACCGATTTCTGCAGTGCCTTTGGTGGAGCTAGCTCCAATGAAACTGTTTGCTTTAGCGGCGAACCAGTTACTCTTAATGACACTACTCCTGACAAGCCCCCTCCTGGTCTATGCCTTGAGAAAATCGGGAACGGCTCTTACCTCAACATGGTTCCTCACCCTGATGGCTCAAACCGTGCGTTCTTCTCTACACAATCTGGAATAGTATTCTTGGCTGGTATACCGGATCAGGATTCGGGTGGGGTATTGGAAGTGGATCCATCTAGCTCGTTTGTGGATTTGACTGATGAAGTTCATTATGATACTGAGTTTGGAATGATGGGTATGGCTTTTCATCCAAAGTTTGCTCAAAATGGGCGGTTTTTCGCTTCTTTCAACTGCGATAAGTCCAAGTGGCCAGGCTGTACTGGAAGATGCTCGTGTAACTCCGATGTGAACTGTGATCCTTCCAAAATAACTCCTGACAGTGGATCTCAACCATGCCAATTCCAAACTGTGATAGCAGAGTATTCAGCCAATGGTACCTCGTCAGACCCTTCTAAGGTATTTACTATTCTTGGCCGCTTTTCAGCATAAAAAAATCTTTGTTGTTTGTCACTGAGAGCCTTAAGCTTTCTTCCCGTTGTTTAGGCCAAGAACGCTAAGCCAATAGAAGTCAGGAGGATTTTCACAATGGGACTTCCTTTTACATCCCACCATGCTGGACAGATTCTCTTTGGTCCTGATGGGTACTTGTACTTTATGATGGGAGATGGAGGTGGAGGCGCAGACCCGTATAACTTCTCACAGAACAAGAAATCTTTGCTAGGAAAGATCATGAGGCTTGATGTAGATAACATTCCTAGTAAGTACTTATAAATTTTATTGCTTGTTTTTTTGTTTATAAACACAACACTATACGAATGTTGCCGTTTACCAAGATCCTTACAAATGTCCTCAGGTGCTTCTGATATCTCCAAAATGGGTCTATGGGGAAACTACTCTATACCTAAAGACAATCCTTTCCGTGAAGACAAAGAGCTTGAACCTGAAATATGGGCTGTTGGATTGAGAAACCCTTGGAGATGCAGCTTTGATTCTTCTAGGCCTTCATACTTCATGTGTGCTGACGTTGGACAGGTAAATGAATGGTTTGTTTCGACAATGAGTTTCGTCTGTTTATTTTATTTGCAATCTTCCACTGTTCTTGATATGTTTTGCGGTTAATAGGACACATATGAAGAAGTGGATCTCATTACCAAAGGAGGAAACTACGGTTGGCGTGTTTATGAAGGCCCTGATCTTTTCCATCCCGAGTCATCCCCTGGAGGAAACACATCTGCTAAATCCGTAAACCCGATATTTCCTGTGATGGGTTACAACCATTCTGAAGTTGACTCAAGCGGAAAATCAGCTTCAATCACTGGAGGATACTTCTATAGATCCGAGACTGATCCTTGCGTAACTGGAATGTGAGCCAACACACTCTTTCTCTGCTTCCTCCTCTCTTGTAACTGTTAAAACAAAACAACAGTGCAACTCTAATTTGTGTGTTTGCAGGTACGTGTATGCTGATCTATATGGAAATGGAGTGTGGGCGGGGATTGAAACGCCTGCTAATAGCGGGAACTTTGTGTCCCACAAAATAACCTTCAGCTGCGCCAGTGACTCACCCATGAAATGCAGCGATTCTCCGGGAAATTCAGGGTTGTCTCTAGGCTATATCTTCTCCTTTGGTGAGGACAACAACAAAGACATCTACTTGCTCACAAGCAATGGTGTCTTTAGAGTGGTTAGGTCGAGCCGCTGCAAATTGACTTGCGCCAAGGAGAACTCCACGGCAGCTAGAAGAAGCCCTGGTCCCTCGACTTCTCCTTCTTCTTCGTCGTCTTCTTGTAAAAGGCATATAAATGGTTCCAATGGAAGCTTGGTGGTTTTATTGATGTCTCTGTCTCTGATTCTGCTATCTTTGTTAGTGTAAATGTATGTGGAAAAGGTTTTAATCTTTTTTCATAGGATGAAAGTTTTCAGAAGTTGATGTTTAAGAAAATTTGTGAGTTTTGTATGCTCAGGATGTTTTGAGAGAATACATACATATGTATGAGTGAGACAGATTGAGGAGATATTTACAATTTTTTTTCTTAAAATAATTGGAAAATAGTTAAAATATCTACAAAATTCATCAATATATTCAAGATCTTATTTATACACATTAATGCAAGCATATATAAAATTAGAAACTTGCTTAAACACTACTTACAAAGTACATTTTTTCTCATCAAACAAAGTTGAATCAATGCAAGTAATTTTTTTCTTCCCTTAAATCAATGCAAGTGATCAATTATAATTTCGTTTCTTTTTACAATATATCTATCCATATTTTACAACCTCTGTTCCTTTCATTATTGCATTCAGATTTCAGACATTTGTTCAGATTTTTTCTCAATCAAAGTAGACCCAAAGCCCAAAACGACAGCGTTTGGGGGAGCGAGAAGCGAGGCTTTTGAACATCTTTTGCTCCTCCTTGGTCCTCCCTCGCTGTTTAACCGATTTAGATTTCCTTCAATCTCAAAGCTTTTTTTGATCTTTTCATATCCAAACTTCAATTCCGCAAACCAAATTCCCAAATTTTGCTTCTTTCTTTCTTGTTGATCTTCTCCATTGCACCTTCCTCCTGATGCCTTCCTCGTCCGAGATCGTACCTCACCGATCCTCACCTGAACACCAAGTCTCTGCGAATCAACACTCTGCGGAAGAGGCTGCTCGAGCTAAAGATACAGTGACTGTCACGGAAGAGACTCCGACGCCGAGAAGAACTCGTCCCTCGCGAGCCTGCACTGTTAGGTCACAGCAGCGTCTTCAAGAGCAGCAAGCAGCCGAGAGGAAGTTCAAACTTCCCAAAAAGGAGCAGAAGCGTCAGGAGGTGGAAGATCGAGAAGAAGAAGAAGATGGAGATGAGTCGCCGAGGAGTGCGCAGCAATGCGTCGGAGGAAGCGCTGCTAAGGTCGTTACTTCACTGGTGCAGCCTCCGGAACCTTCACAGGTTCCACGGAGAAGTATACGTTCCATGTGGGAACTTGCTTCCCTACTTAATTTCTTGCATGTGAGTACTCTTTTCTCCACTTGAATTGTGAGTTCTTAGCTGTTTTCTCAAGCTGATAGTGAGTGAGTAACTCCCAAGTTCTTGCCTTTTTTGGATGATGAAGGTTTTTAGACCGCTTTTGAACATCAAAGCGGAGTTTTCCGCTGAGGAATTGGAATCGGCTCTGCTTAATCCTAATGATACTTTAAGTGATGTTCATATCCCTCTGCTAAAGGTTGGTGCTTTAGTTTCCTGTTGTGTTCTTTCTTACTCTCACTATGTAGTGTATTAGTTGTTTCCTAGTTTTTATTTGTTTGATTTGGTTTGATAGTCGGTCCTAAGTAAAATGTACGTTACGAACTTATCCACTGACATGAATACAACTTGTGATCTTACCACAATGATTTTGGGTGGTTAGTTGAGAAATAACCAATGATAAGATTTAATTGGCGTTTATAATGGCACTAGAAGTGAGAAGTTTCTATCTTTGTAATGAGAGAAAAACATTGGAGATGTTATCTGGCATTCTGGATGTTGATGTCAGTGCCACTTGCTTGCGAAGTGAATGGTTATCATTACATTAGATGTAAAATATAGCTTCATTTCTGGTGACTATGCTCTTTCCTCTGTTCAGGTTGAAGATGAAACACTATTTGCGAACAAGCGACCATTTTTTTTTCTATTTGTGTCCGAAAATAGCATCTAAACTTGTTTCCTAACTCTTGTTGAACTCGTATGCACCTATTGTATACAATGAAAATTGATGCTAATTCTTCTAAGTCTTCGATGAACTGTAGCTTTTTGCTCGTTATCATAATAACATTATTTTTCTTCTTTTGTACAGACTACAGAGTTATGATAGCCATCTTTTTTGTAAATTTATAGTGTTGCTCGTGCTTTTGGTTGAGATTGATGCTAATCCTAATTTGAGTCAAATATATTATTCTCTTACTATGAAGTATGTCCAATTGTTGAAAAGTTTCGCCTTTAACCCTGTTCTATACATTTTTGCATTTTCTATTTGTAGGCCATTCCTCCTATAGCTCGGATGGCCCTCACACGTGATACGTGGGTCACTGTCCTGTGCAGAAAACTAAGAGATTGGTGGCACTGGGTAATGAATGTTGATCTACTTTCACATGATAGGTTAAGTAACTTGGCATTATAAATTGATTCGTGTTATATGTGCTTTACCTGCTTTGTTTAGGTTGCAGAAGGGGACCTGCCTATTGTTGCATCTCATGGGTGAATTATCATTTCAAGATCTTTTAAGTACTTTATTAACCAAGCATTTATTAGTTTCACGTCTCAAACTTTATAGGCTAGAGATTGAAGTGTACAAATCGCTCGATCCATGCATCCGTGTGGTGATTCTGAAAGCTTTGTGTGATATTCGTGTTGAGGTAATCGTTCTGAAAGCGTTGTGTGATATTCGTATTTGTCAATTACCTTGATTGTTTGGTGCTTTTGCTTTATCCTCTCACATTTTAAAGTATTATGTCCACGGTTTCTGGTTGCATATTTCTTATTGCGGTTTGATTCACGCATCAGGAGCAAGACTCTTGTTTAATACAAACCTCTTCTTATCTGTTTGGATGTTTCATGCATTGCACTAAAAATTGGTGTATTAGTTTCTATTGCTATATAATCATACACACCTTATCCTGATTAACCTCTGGAGCTTGCTGAGGCACTGTTGGTGATTGACTGGACGAATTTGTGTTCTTAACGCCAACTATTAAGGTGGATTTTGTATATTTGTACAGCAAGAAGATATCAGGAGCTACATAGAAAATTCACTTAAAGGTGGGGCTCATCTCTCAACATTTCGTAAAGATCGTGTTGGAGGCGACTCACATGGAGTTAATTTTTGGTCAGTGGAAAATAAGAGAACTAAAATTCTGTGAATGAATTTTGTGATATTTGCTTTATAGCATATTTAGCACGTGTTTGGTTCTTCGGCAGGTATGAAGATGACTCCTTAATTGGTCACCGTTTATATCGCGAAATCAGGAAGGCCGAGTTAGGGAAGCTCAGAACAAAAGGTTCCAAGGTTTTGCCTAACGTAACCTATCATTGGGAAACCGTGGCCACTAATTTTGATGAGTTCCGAGATGTTTCTGTAAGTCTCTGCAACAATCAATTCTAAACTGCTTAAGAAGTCTGTCCTGTGATCACTGCTATCTGTGGCGATTATTGCTGAATGCGAAATTGAAGGCAATCCTTTTAAACAGGGTTCAGGGATAGTGTTCAAATAAGTCCATTTCTACGTACGCACTCTAATAGATTTCGTGATGAGATGCTCGGTAGGTTTATAGTTAATTAGTATTTTGTTACGTAAGGGATGTAGTTTCTGGGAGAAGGTTGTTGCAATTTACTATTGGGTTAACCAGAACATAAGCACTAAACAGCTCTAAGTTATGGGCCATGTTTCAGTTGTGTAGCACTTTCTGCTGTAATGTTTAAAAACTATGCTTTTCTGAAGCATTTTCAATTGTCTTTCTGCTGATTCAGATATTACACCTATTTGCTGTGCAGGAGAAACTTTTCTCAAGTAATAGTAGAACAGAAGTATCTCTGGGAAAGAAGCTGAAGAATGCTATGCTTCCTGAGATAGAGAAAGAACATAAGGTATAAATCTGCTTGCTGACATTTTTTGTTGCTCCCTCTTGGTAATAGTTACAGTAGAATATCTCATCTCTGAGGACTAGCATCTTTCCTAGTACCTGGATCCATCATAACGGAAATGTATACATATTTTTTTCAGCGGAAAGAAAGATTATTAAAAAAGCAACATAGACAGGCTCTTCTCCTCGATAACTTCGTGGATGTCGATGGCTTTGGAGGTGGTCGTTCTCGCCGTGATAGGAAGCCAGTTACATACACTTTTGGTATGGGTAGTACTTACTTTAATAAAAAAACTTTTATGTACCACGCCTTAACTACGCTTTTTCATCTGATCGAATATCTAGCTTGGTCGCAATCTGGGTTGAAAGGTTTTACTCATGTTTGAATATTGGTGCAGATGAGTATGATCGGTCCATTAATGAAGCTATCAATATAACCAAGTACGTTTGAATGTAACCCGGGATTGAATCCTTTTCCTGGTGACTGCTTCCACATTATAATTGTAGGCACTACTATCTATTTGCCTTGAAATTGATTCTGTTTACTTTTGTCTATACTCGCTCAGGAAGACACCTCCATCACCAGACTCTTCTCTTCATAGAAAAGAACCTAACAGATTGGAGGCATCTACAAATGGCGGAAGGACTAGATTGACTCATCCTTCTGAACCTATGAATGATACGACATCAGTCAGATCTTCTGATTTTGCAGACTACGATGATGATGTCAATGAACAGAGAGCTGTATCCACGGACAGAAGGTAAGGCATAATTTAGCAGTCTTATCTTTTTTGTACCGTTAGCCGTATTTTCCTCTGGTAAAACTAATGAGAATTATGTCCTGATAGTAACAGGAGGAGACAACGTTCTCAGCGGTATTCTACTATGGACTTTATTGAAACTGTTTCAGACAATGAGGTAGACGATGAAAGTGATGATGACATTGTTGGAGAAGTGGTTTATGATGAAGAATATCTAAAGAAGCGTAAGCAGAGGAAAGAGCATTCTAGTGCTTCTGAGGGAGATGAGGAGTACCGATGGGATGAAGACAATGCCAATGAAGAGGAAGAGGAGGACGAAGAAGAAGATTCTCTAAATGCTAGCGAAGAAGACAGCGATGAACCCCAGAGAGTTAAGAAATTGCCAAGGAGAGAAACAAAGTTAAGATCAAGGTCAAATCATTTCCAGCCAGGCCCGAGACGTAGTAAAAGAGCCACAAGAGTCAATTACCAACAGTATGAGCTCTCCGAATCAGACAATGAAGGAACAAGACGTGCAAAGTCAAGGCGAATGATTGAACGTGATGAACCCTCTGATGAAACAGAGAATGAGGACTTCTCAATGGGAAGCCAGGACTCGGAAGAATATGCAAATGATCCAGCAAAGAAAGTTGATGAAGAAGACAATGGAAATGAGACAGCAGAAGATGACAAAGCAAAGGCGAATGATAAAGAAAATGGTCAAATTCATAATAAATCAAACGGCATGAACCAAGAAGAAGTTGAGGTTGTAGGGAAAAGGAGTTACCTCGATCTAAACGAGCTTGCCCCTGTTTCTGGTTTTGATGATGGTCCAAATACAGTAATGAAGGATGATGATAACTACACAGATAATTCATAAGCAGATAGAAAGAGGCTTTTCTTTGCCATCTGATCTGTGCGTGTTGTACTAATATCCCTTCGGGGAAATTAATAGTAATTAATATTCCCGAGTTATAGAGAGGAAGAGACGCTCCTTGGCTTTCTATCAAGCAAAATCTGCCTTGGTGCTAACTTATCCAAGCAAAGGTATGTCTTTGTCGCTGAGAGGCATGTCGATTATGTTTTACTATTGAATGTTGTTATCTCTGAGTTAGTGTACAATTAACTGTATTAACCAAAAAGAACATGTTCACTGTCTTTGATTCTAGCATTTGTAGCCATGGAGAATCTTGCTCTGTGCTAATAGTGTTGTGAAAGTCGAAAGAAGAACAAAATTTTCATTTAGGTTAAGAAATGGGTTTATACATAATGAAAATAAATTAATTGATTCACAAACAAAGTGAATAAACAGTAAGACTATATTCTTTTTTCCCCTACTCGTCTCTCCATTTCTGCTACAGATTAGAAGGCTTGAAGCTTGCAGACCAATCGAGCGAAGTCCAGGTCTCTTATGGTGAGCTTGCAAAAATGGTTCCTTAATCTGCCCAGGCTTTCTGCAGCACGTTTTAAGGCATATTATATCTCAGAAAACGTAACTGTTTCCCTCAATAATCATCTCATGTTACAACACTCTGGCTTGTTCTGTCTTAAGAGCTTGTCCCATAAGCATATCATCTGTCTTGGTGACTGGTAATGAGCTGTGTAGTAGTTCTCAACACAACCGAACTGGCAAAATCTCAGACTGTGCCTGTAGTCCACTGGGTTTGATGTGTTTTTGAAATGCTCCACCCACATTCCCACACTCACGTCCTCCATCTTGAACAGCTGGTGTATGTGAACATCAACAAAAATTGGATATACTGAGAATGACAAGTGAAAAATAGATGTGATACAACTAGTTATGATTCTCTCTTTTGCTTACCCGTAATCTATGTCTCTCAAACTCTTCCACGATGAAGCGTGCAATGTCAGAAGATAGAACATATCCAGGTCCATTAGCATAGGGTGGATAGTCCTCCTCTGGCCATTCCTGATATATCCGCCAAACATACATGAATCAGTGATGATGTATATACAACTGACGCACCGAATAAGAATTGATAAATTAACACTCAAAACCATTTTACTATATCATGCAAAATGTTCAATACAGAAGAGATGGAGTGTGATGTATAAGAATGTATACCTCGTATGTGACTGCCCATTTACCCCCACGAAGAGGTTTGTGGTAATAATTCATGTTACCAATGTACAAGCTTCTACCTTCGGGTACTTTTTTCACTTCATTGATTACTGCGCCAAGTTTTACAAATGTATCATCGTCACACTTCATTATGTACTTTGCAGAGTATGCAAGAGCCTGCAGCAATCAGTCATTGGTTTCAACAATCAACTCCTCAGAAGCATTTAATTAAGAACGATTATGTGGAAGCATGTCATATAAGATCTGATAACTCACTCCGTGTTCACATATGGCAACAGTTTTCAGCACGACAAGATCATAGCTATCCATGTAAGGAACAAGTACAATGTCCCCAAAATACTCTGCTTCTTTCTTCAACTCCACATTCACCTCTTTCCTCCCATGCTGTGAAACGCACATAACGGAAACAAATAAAATGATAATTACGTCCCGGTTTCCCTACTATCAAGCCTTCATGACTTATACGAGATGAACAATGTAAAATCCAACTTACTAGTGCCACAAAGAAACGAGCAACAACTTTTGAAGATGTAATAAGAACATGCTGCATCCAGGACTTCCTCACGGCCATCCGTTCTCCGAAATGATTGCCCGCGGAAAGAATGCCAATAAAGAGCTCCACAGGCCCATCGGGGACTAAAGGGGCCTGCCATCTCCTTGACAACTCGAGATGCCTTTGAGGAGCAAAACTGGGATGTGATGTTGGCAGAGAGGCAACAAATACAGAATGAACATCAATGTCTCCATTTACGGTTAGCCCTGTTGCATCCTCCAGTGTGAAACCCTATTTACACACAACAAAGAATTCCAAAAAAAGGTTGACAAAACAAACCATCGTACTCAATGCGATTTATCTGAACACAACCATGTAGAACTGGAGTTGGATATATACTCACAGTGCGATAAGGGAAAGATGTAACATGCTGTCCATCAACATTGATATGGTAACCTTCTAAACCAGCGCTAAGAGTGAGAACAAACAGCTTCTCTTCTACAAAAGGAAACGGCCATTCTACTTTGACCCTTTTTCTCCGTCCTATAAGTCTATTCAACCACCATCTTGCCCTCGACCCTTCCGAGTAGTTATCATCATCACGGATCCACTTCTCACACTTAACATGACTATCAACTGCAGCCACACTAAAGTATTACTCAACGTATGACGAGAACCATAACCTGGCAGCTTTCTAATAGAACACGAAAAGATTATACACTAAACTAAACTCTCCTACAAGTTCCTTTTTGTTCCCTAATTAACATTGAAATCAGATACCAAATCACAAAAGAATAAAGCTCACCAGTCTCTTCATCAGCTCTTGACCTCCATCCTTCGCAGCGTTGTGAAGATCCCCATTGCATTCTATAACAAGTGTTCTGCTCAATCACCGGTTTTCTGCTCCAATCTCCCTTTAGCCTGGGGTTGAAATGCAAGATCCGAGGAGGATCCTCTCCTTCAACAGTCTTCAAACCTTGAAGCTCAATCACAAACTGAGAAACCAACTTAGATGCATCTCCTTCCTTGGGATAACTTTTCCTCGGCCTCCCCACCAAAGTGATATGCGAACCCAATGTCAAACCACAAGGCAGCTCCATCAGCTTATTCTCCCGGTTCATAAACTCCGGCCCGGTTAACGAAACCGAATGTGGACACGAATCTAATTTGTTCTTCTCAGGCTTCTCCACTGATTTCTCAAGCCTTCCTGACTCAAGCTCCTTCCATAGCTTCCGACCTAACTGCCAAGCTTCCTTAGCAGACTTGTGAAGCTCCACTGACCCGTCTTTACTAGTCGGGTCGAAAGTTTCCGAATCAAATCTCAAGCTTGAGAGAAGACCTCTGTGATGTTCACGGACCTTGTTGCTCTCCTCCGTCCGGTTAACGGCCGGTTCGGAATCCGAATCCGGGTGCGAAGAATCAGTCTTGGATGGTGGATTAGGGATAATCTCGACTAAGGGCTCTTGCTCGGTATCGAGCTTCTCGAGTCTGGAGAGAGAATCAATGGAAACGGAGCTGCTGGACCAGGATTTGAATACGAGAGGTATCTCAACAGTGACCATAAGCAGGTAGAGAAACCCTATCGCCATAATGACACGAAAAGATCTCTGCTTCCATAGTGACGAGAAGAGATCAAGCTTGTCGATTTTTTCAGCTTTGGACAATTTTGGTTTCTTCATTTCTTAGGATCCAAGCAATGAAATTTATATAGAATAAGAAACCTAACTCTGCATTAAGAGAGAAGGAACCCGAAAGTGGTCGAAAGTTCGGAACTTTGTTATTACGGAGCAAGAATTTATTAGCAGACGATGATGATGATGACGACGACGAGAGATGAAGAAGATGAAAAAAGAGATCTTGTTTCTCTTCAGATACGCGTAAGTGGAGCTTTTAGGCGTAAGTTAGTACACAATATTGTATTTTTCTTATTTATTAATTATTTTTATTTATTTTTTTCCTAAATTCATTTTTCATAAAGATATCTCTCTCTTTCTCTTTTTATGTGTTACTTTTAGATTTAGTAGTATTTTTATAGCATCTATAATTGACCTGCAGAATACAAATTCTGAACACTCATAATATACAGATGGACAATAAAAGATTCTTCCAAGTTCCCGATGGACATAGGTGTGCTACACGAAGTTAAATATTGAGAATGTAACTCCATAGTATATTTTTTTTTTTTTTTGTCGGCCATTTTATACCCAACTGAGTAAAAGCAGAAAACATAGTTACAAAGCCCATATAAACCCAAGACACGCGAATAAGATAAGTTTTACAA
>OVBI01002803.1:0-16680 GCA_900406495.1 Sisymbrium altissimum
CACTGCTTTCATCGTAAAATTCCTTTTGGATGAGCAATCATATGCTCGAACTCCTTCACTCCATAAGTCCTTCAGCTCATGAATTAGAGGTTGCAGGAATACGTCAAGCGACCGCTTTGGATGCTTAGGACCAGGTACTAGTATACTCAGGAATAGAAATTCTTTTTCCATGCACATCCCCGGAGGAAGGTTATAAGGCGTAAGAATGACTGGTCACAAAGAATATTGTCTACCAGACATTCCAAACAGACTAAAACCATCTGTGCATAGACCAAGATAAACATTCCGAATATTTCTAGCAAAATATTCATGCACCGTATTGAAATGTTTCCACGCATTTGCATCTGAAGGATGACTGATCTCTCCATCAGTCTGTGAATGCTATGTATGCCACCTCATCGCTGCTGCTATCCTTTCAGATTGATATAATCTCTTCAACCTATCTGTAATTGGTAAGTACCACATCCACTGATATGGTACTTTTGTCCGTCCACTCCCTTGTGGCTTATATCACAGCTTCTTACAGAATCGACATTCTTGTAACTTATCATCATCTTTCCAATAAATCATACAATTGTCGATGCACACATCTATCTTCTCAGAAGGCAAACCAAGGCTAAACACCAATTTCTGAATCTCGTAATATGATTCAGCAGACACATTGTCTTCTGGCAAATACTCTTTGAATAATTCAGCCCATGCATCCATGCATGTCTCAGCTTAATTATGATCTGTTTTAATGTTCATCATCCTACCAGCCAATGACAATTTAGACAGACCTTCTATACATCCCTCGTAGATAGGCTGGTTTGTACCATCTAACATTTCATAAAACCTTTTTGCATCTAAGTTAGGTTCTTCAACAACCACTGGTTCAGTAAACGTAGTAGTTTCCTGAAATGCATCTGTGACCATCTCATGCATCCTATCATGATCTATACCCCCATGATCCTCATTCTGATATCCAACATCATGCAAATTACTCGGTTCTACTTGATTAAAATTACTACTACTTGCTTCATAATTCCCACCACCACTAGAACCTTCTCCATGGTGAAACCAAATGTAATAATGTGGTGTAAACCCTCTATTTAATAGATGCTTCCATACAGTTTCAATGCAGGAAAATTTCGTATTCTTGCACTTCCGACAAGGACAAAACATCTTACCCGATTCAAGCGTGATTTGTGTTTGACCGGCTTGGTGCATGAATATTTGTACCCCGTTCATATACTCTTGCGTCACGATTCCTGCAGCATCTCTATGCATATACATCCACTTCCGTTGCTCGTATATATCACCACCAGAAGACGTCATTTTTAGAAATTATATTTTTATAAACGTTTTTCTCTGATCAGGAAACTTTTTTTTTGAAACGTTTTGTGTTTTGAAAAGTTTTTTTTTCGAAAACGGTTTCTTTTTTTCGAAACTTTTTTTTGTGGTTTGTGTTGTGGCTTCTGAAGAAACTGAGGGGTGCTTATATAGAGAAAAAATTAACAATGATTTTACAACACCAAAATTTACAATGTTATAAAAACGAATTTACAAGTAAATTACAACGAAATGTTGAGTTGTAAAAAAAACAGGTATGCCTTAATAAAAACGTGTATACCTAATTTTAAATTTCGTCTTTAAATCGTTGTAAACATAGTTCGTCGTAAATTGCTTGCAAAGTTACAACATTTTTACGACGAAATGCTATTTCAATGTGAAAGAACTGTTAATTTGTCGTAATTGGGGTACGATTTTACAACGACCGTATTCGTTGTAACTTTACAATATGTTTACAACGAAAATTTCTTTCGTCATAAACACGTTGCTCATTCGTTTTTAATATGGGTCGTCCTTAATTCGTCGTAAATAGACGTTGCTATCTGGATGTTTTCTTATAGTGCATGTTCTTCTTAAATTTTTTTTTATATATAGTTTTCAATAGAGTCTTTGGTAGACTTGGCTAATTTCTTATTTTGTTTCTTCTACTTTTCCCTTCTATCAAATCTTATTTCTTCAAACAACAGATTTTAGTTAAATGATAAATGTAAATTACAGTTTCTTTACAATATTTTTTAATATTTATTTTAAAAACAGAAAGAAGGTATTAATTTATTAAAGTGGTAAAACATATTTTGGACTGATTTTTAATATATCGATGATTCCAACAAAATATAGCTTTGGCAAAACTGATTATTTGTAAATCTGGTTATCCCAATAAAATATAACAATTATACAAAGTGATTCACACTTTACCTTCACGTGCACATATTTTGAGAAAATTTCAAAATCAAAAGGAGGAGACGATTATTTATTAAGAAAGTTACACTTTGACACACTTTTTGAGTTTTCTTTTCAATATAAAGCACTTATATGTTTTAAGGTACTTTTAGGATATAAATTTTCTATTTTACCCTCAAACCAAAAGATAAAGCATTTTAAATACTTTTTTTCTTTATTTTTCAAATTAGTATATATACTTTTTCTCTCTCTCTCTCATATTTTATTCGATTATTTTTCATTTCTATAGATATATACAAATATTTTTCTTTTATGATATAAATTATAATATTTTATCTATATTTTGATATCTATTTTTATATATTCTAATTATTCGTGGATAACACTTTGTGGACATATAAAAAATGTATTGTGTACATGATAACTAAATATATATACATAATAGATAGTGTGAATACCATGTCGTAACATAGTGTTTTGGAGACAAAATTGTGAAGATAACTAAAAGATGTGGACATGTTAAGATGAATACCAAATCGTGGATATGATAGTATAAATACTAAATAATGAACATAATAACATAAATACTAGATCGTGGACATGATGATGTTTTTTGGTAGAATGTATGTAAATAAAATTAAATCTTATGGTAGATAACATTGGTGAGTAAAATACATTTATTCCATTTTTTTTAACTCATACATGGATACAATAGTGTGGATACACAATCATGGATAAAAAAAATATGGACAATAGTGTATGATTGACTAATTTTATATCCATGTCCACAAGTTTTAATCCATAATTATCTAAAATATATCAAAGTGGATATCAAAATATAGAAAAAAAATTATAGTTCATAGTGTAAAATAAAAAAATTATTTTTTTTCTACAGAAAATGAAAAATAATCAAATAAACATATGAGAGGAGATGGTAAAGTAAATAGTAAGTAAATAAAAATAATGAAAAAAGAAAGAAAAAAAACGTGTGAAAGAAAGAAAAAAAGGAGAAAAAAAGTAAATCTAAAAAAAGAGAAAGGCAAAAAAGAATTTTTATGTAGTAGAAGACAAAAAAAGTGTTCTTATACATCAAAGTGTCTTATTGTGTAATTCATAAGTGTATAAGTGTGTATCAATGTAATTTTCTCTTATTGATTTTGATGCTAAAATTAGTGACCGTTATAATATAATAAACGATGTCATTTGAATTAAACCGAATGGAACAAAATATCTCATTCGCTTGTTATTTTCTCATTTTTCTTTCTTTCTGGAATCTTCGTGTCTACCCTCTGATCTCAGCCGTTTGATTTGTAGGGTTATTGATTTCGTTTGTTATCATCAATCGGCGGATTGGATCGTATCACCATTAAGTCGGTTCGTTGATTCTGTTTTTATCTTTCTTAATCGAATTGGTTTATTTGGAATTTTGATTATGATTATGTTTCTAAGGTTTCAACTTACAACGAATTCTCTGTTCTTGGCAGTATTTTAAAGTTACAAAGAAAGATCGAAACAAACCATCTCCAAAAGGGTTAGACTTTGGTTTTTGGTTCTCTTCTTCTTATGTGACTTGTCTAATGAGTTTTTGTTGGGATTTAATGAAAGTTTTTGTTTTGGAAGGTGCTGTTGGAGAAAGAGAGAGAAATTCAGAATCTGAACAAACAAAGTCACAAACTTTCTTCCAAAGGTGAGTTTTTTATGCAAGATCGAAACATTATCCAATTGCATTTTAAATTTGATTGAGAGTTTTGGCTTGATATTTGATTGAAGATTCACCACAGTGCATGACTGAGTGATGAGTTAATTGTTTATCTTTTTTGGATTTGACTCATTTGGTTTATGGTTATTGATTCAAAATTGTTTGTGTGTTGCTCTTTCAGACTTTCGCTTGTGGTCAATCACTCACACAGGCTGAGCAAGAAAGGATGAATACGAAGAAAAAGAAGGATTGTCCCGAGACAAAGAGACCGTCGTCATCATACATTCTGTGGTGTAAGGAGCAATGGAATGAAGTCAACAAGGAAAGCCCTGAGGCAGCTTTCGAACATTCTGGGTGCTAAATGGAAGGCTCTTGTCCCGAGCTATAAACAAATGCCTCCTCACAGAGCTTGTCCCACGGCTGCCTAGTCACATAGCTATAAACAAAAATGAGGTAATCTTAATTACCTCTCTTGTCCCTTATGATAGAACATAATGAGCTTGATCTAGAGAGGTAATCTTAATTACCTATGGACCTTGATGGCAGAGACTTAATAAGTTTCTCTCAAGGTTTCCTAGCAATAAGCAAATGCCTGGTAAAAAGGTAATCTTAATTACATCTCTTGTCCCTTATGATAGAACATAATGAGCTTGATCTACAGTTTACTTGTCACTGTAGAGAGGTTATCTTAATTACCTCTGAACCTTGATGGCAGAGACTAAATAAGTTTCTCTCAAGGTTTCCTAGTCACCAAATGCCTCGTCTAAGCATTGTTATTCTTTGAAACGTCCCTGATCCTGGTGAATGCAAACGAGACTTAAGGATGCAAATGATGCTTTGGACTACTCGGTTGGGTTTCTAGTCAACTTCGTTGAACACAAATGCCAGAACTCAAATGAGCTGTCCTACGGTTTTGTAGTCACCGAGCAATAAGCAAATGCCTGGTAACAAGGTAATCTTAATTACCTCTCTTGTCCCTTATGATAGAACATAATGAGCTTGATCTAGAGAGGTAATCTTAATTACCTATGGACCTTGATGGCAGAGACTTAATAAGTTTCTCTCAAGGTTTCCTAGCAATAAGCAAATGCCTGGTAACAAGGTAATCTTAATTACCTCTCTTGTCCCTTATGATAGAACATAATGAGCTTGATCTACAGTTTACTTGTCACTGTAGAGAGGTAATCTTAATTACCCTGAACTTTGATGGCAGAGACTAAATAAGTTTCTCTCAAGGTTTCCTAGTCACCAAATGCCTCGTCTAAGCATTGTAATTCTTTGAAACGTCCCTGATGCTGGTGAATGCAAACGAGATTTAAGGATGCAAATGAAGCTTTGGACTACTCGGTTGAGTTTCTAGTCAACTGAGTTGAACACAAATGCCTCAAAACTGTAAGAATTAGGTAAGTATAATTACCTTTGTGAAATTGCTCAAGCTAAAAGAAAAGCTGACAGAACAACAGAGTTTCTGAGGCATTACTACTGTTTCCTAGTCACGGTAGATCAAGAATGTCCCTGATGCCATTATACAAGTGAGCTTGTCCCAGAACAACTCGGTTTCCTACTCACCCGAGCTTAAACAAATGGATTGTAACGAGGTAATCTTAATTACCTCTCTAAAATGTCCCTTGTGCGAATGAGGTTGTCCTTTTAAGTTACCTGAAATTGGCTGAGATTCTTGTCACTCGAGCAAACTGAAAAGCGAAAAGTAGGTCCAGCTTGTCCTAATTCTATGGATAACTTGGTTTCCCAGTCCTAGAATTAAGGTAATCTAAATTACCTTTCTGATTCGTCCCTGATGCCTGAACACAAAAGTCTCTCCCCTTTGACAAATGCCTCAAAACAAGGTAAAGTGTTCTTAGTGACAGAAAACAAAGGAGCTTGTCAACGGTTTGTAGTAACTGTCGAATCAAGGTAATTTTAATTAGCTCTCTGAAATGTCCCTAATGATAGAACACATATGAGGTTGTCCTACGCTTTTGTAGTCACTGTAGAATCGAGGTAATCTTACCTCTGTGAAATGTCAGTGTCCCTGTTCCTAGTCACTGAGAGAGAAACAAATGCCTCACAAATACCTCGTCCAAGCATCAAGGTAATTTTAATTACCTCTTGCTAATGTCCCGTCTCTTTTGGCTACTAAGGTGCCTAGTCACCTGAGTTAAACGCATAAATAGTAGCCCGGTCACTTGAGGTAAATGGAAATATATAAAACGTCCCTGATGCTTGAGATCCTAATGACTCAAGCTAAATGAAATGCCAAAAGAATGTCCCTAATGTTAGAAAATGAGCTTGTCCCATCTTGTTAAAGTGAACCACAAATGCCTCTGGAATTGCTTGAGATCCCAGTCACTCAAGCTAAATTAAGCACCAAGAGATTAAAAGGATGCAAATGATGAGGTTGTCTCCCCTCTTTCGACTACTTGGCCTTCTCCACTGCCTGCTATACAAATCACATGGTAATTTTAATTACCTCTCTGAAATGTCTCTGATGCCAGAACTCAAATGAGCTTTCCTACGGTTTTGTAGGCACCTAGCAATAAGCAAATGCCTCGTAACAAGGTAATCTTAATTACCTCTCTTGTCCCTTATGATAGAACATAATGAGCTTGATCTACAGTTTACTTGTCACTGTAGAGAGGTAATCTTAATTACCTATGAACCTTGATGGCAGAGACTAAATAAGTTTCTCTCAAGGTTTCCTAGTCACCAAATGCCTCGTCTAAGCATTGTAATTCTTTGAAACGTCCCTGATGCTGGTGAATGCAAACGAGATTGTCCCGGTTCTATGGATAATCAAATGCCTCATCCACTGTTTGCTATACTAAAAACAAGGTAAACTTACCTCTCAGAAATGTCACTAATGCTAGATTGTGAATGAGGTTGTCCTGCCTCTTTGGGCAATCTGAATTACCTCTGAACCTTGATGGCAGAGACTAAATAAGTTTCTCTCAAGGTTTCCTAGTCACCAAATGCTTCGTGTAAGCATTGTTATTCTTTGAAACGTCCCTGATGCTGGTGAATGCAAACGAGATTTAAGGATGTAAATGATGCTTTGGACTACTCGGTTGGGTTTCTAGTCAACTGAGTTGAACACAAATGCCTCAGAACTGTAAGAATTAGGTAAGTATAATCTTGAGGTAATTGTTTTTCCTTCATCTGTTTCAGGTATGTGAATTTTTAATTCTCTTTGTATATGATGCTTTACTTTTTGATTTAGTTTAGACATATTTGACTATTACGTTTTTTTCTATTTAACTAATACGAGTGTCTTCTAACTCAACCTTTCTTTGCATGCAGTTCTCCTTTGGGTTTCAACGATCAACACATGAGTTTCAGATTATTTTCTTTTTACTCCTTTATATTTTGAGATTGTTATTCTTCTCGAAGTTCTATCTGCAAAATATAAAAAACCGTAATAAAGCTAGTTTTCAAGTTCTATCTCGAAGTTCTATCTGCAAAATATAAAAAAACGTAATAAAGCTATCTTCTCGAAGGGCCTCAGTTAAACACGGGTTTCAAGGTAGGTTATAAAGCTAGTTTTAGGTACCTTGTATGTCTATCAAGAACTTCTTGGCATTGAGTTTGCTTAAAATACATCAGCAAACTTTATTTGCTAAGGATGATGCTTGAAAGGTTGAAATCCTTAGCTGCATCTCCACAGAAGTACATGAGCTCGTCGTAAACGATAAAGTCTAAATCATAACCGTGATGTAGCAGCAACTTAGCTATATAGTCCTTAAAAGCTAGTCTCGCTAGTTTTATTTAGCTTCATCAGAAACTCGGTTGGTCCGAGTCTCTCGAGTTCAGACTCTGGTAAGCTTTCTGGTATGGTAACAAATTCAAAACCAGAGAACTGATGCGAAGAAGAGCTTACTTGATTGAAATGTCCCTGAACAACTGTAACTGAGAAGCCCTTCAAGTCAAGGGTTTTACCGAGTTGCATAATTGGAGTTATATGTCCTTTTAATGGAAATGGTACCAACACTATCAGTCTCTTGGCTTCCCTTTTCTCCATTTCTTAACTTCTCTCTTGTTCTAGCACCAATCATCGCTCAGAGGCGGATCAGCTCTAAATAAAAGAAAATTTCCATATTTAGGTTTCGTTACATTGAGTTGGTTCCGTTTTGAGATTTTAGAAATAGATAAAATGTCAAGAGGGTTTACTAGGCAAAATGCCAAACGGTTCTCTATTAACATTCCATTGTGTTAGAAACACACCAGCTAGTGAACTTTCAACTGAAGGATAGTTACTGACATTCAAACATAAGTATACATTTTTTAATGTCCACATAGAGTTAAGCTCCGGCTAGTTTAACTGTAGTAGGGTAGTCTGGTTATTGGAGTTTGTAGAAGTTTCTGAATGGTTTCGGCGATTAGTATAACAACTAAATGCAGATACGGTTAAGATATATGTTTTGGTAATAAGTTTATACAGTTCGAACACAACATATGTTTTGTCAGATAATTTTTTTTTGCAGAAGACGCATCCAGCTGCTAGTTTCCTTCCCAACATAACTTTGAATGCTATTATTTCTTAATTTCGATCAATTTATACTATATCAAGAAGAAAGAGAATCACGACATAACGTGTTCAGACGTCATGTCAATTGGTTTTGCATCTTATGAGTCTGTCTTTAACTAAGAGACTTTGCTTGCATATCCAGTTTGAGTTTTTTGCTTCAGTGTTTCTTCACTTGAGAAAACTTATTTGAGTCATTGATATATAGTTAGAAGATCAAGTCAGTGTAGCTATGTTCTTCTCTCTAATATACTAATAATTTCTCTCTACGGTTTTTCACCTGCGTTACGCGCAGGTCTATATAAAAATTTTGATTTAATTGTTTGAAATTTTAGAAGACTGAAAAATATTTATAATATACTATATATTTTTATATATCAAATGTATTTTTCAATATCTTAAATTAAAATTTGGATAATTTTTTGACAATATGTTAATTATTCATATATTTTATACTCTGATCAACTATTATCAATATTCAATGTATATGTTAGTTGTCTCTTACATCAAACGCATTTCATGACATCACATGTCCAAATTAACATTGGATCTCTCTCAATTTCTTAACAGAGTTATATCATAAAATTTATTTTTTTAACATTTTTAATTAAAAATTGGATAATTTTTTGACAATATCTTAATCATTCATATATTTTATGTTCTGATCAAGTATCATCACTATTTAATGCATATGTTATTTGTCTCTTGCATCAAACGCGTTTCATTACATCCAAATTAACATTGGATATCTCTCAATTTCTTAATAAAGTTATGTCGCTTATTAAACTGTCCAAACTTGACGCGGTCGAAGATCATATACATTTCGTATCTATAAAAAGTTTTCTTGTAAAATTCTCGCGACTGTGTTTACTGATGATTTATGTAGTTATATCCATATTCAAATATATGTTAGATCATTTTGAAAATTGAAACATAATATAATTTTTAAACTGATATATTTTAGTTTTAAAACAAACTAAGTTTTTCTTTTTCTAAAGTTAATATGTTCAAATATTTACTTTTTTTTTGTATGTTTAATATACTTAGGATATAATATAATTTTTTTTATATTTAATCTCTTTGGTTATTGATTTACATGATATTCAGAATAAAAGTTTGAATATAAAATCATCTGTTCATAGAGTAGACATAAAATTGTATCATAATATATAGGTTAAAGATTATGCGCTTCTACATATTTTTGGATTTACAGATGTGGCAAGGAGTACGATAGGTTTTTCAATGCTTTCCATTATTTTTTCTGAAAATTGACAGCAACATTACCTCAAAGAGTATCATGAACAATTGGTCCACTTAATCCAAAAATTAAATATAAAAATTATAAAAAAATATCCGAAAGCACCTGATCCATCTACTTGTCAATCTCACCTGAAAGGATAAAAAGGAGGGGTGAGTAACGGGGAGTCACTTAGTGAGGTATGAGATGTTATACCTTGAACAAGGACTACACATGAACAAACAAGGCGCCTAAAGCACCCAAACAGCAACCAATGCCCTACTAATGGCTCCAGTGACCGCCGGCACCCTCCCTCCAAGAGGTCAGCATGGAATCAGTGTCCAACAGCACCGCCCCTGGGACGATTTATCAATATCTGAAAGTACCGGGTAATAGATCGACTAAGCCGGTACCGCCTCTCACACAAAACCCTCGTACAGAAGTCCGTCTTTGTACCCTCAAACCTCAAACGTCTAACATGCTTGACTATATATATATATATTCTTTTTTATTTTGTCAACACAATTAAAAGAAATCAATAAAGATAATCGATCCACACTGGAGGAATCGAGTCGATATACGTCATCGCTATAGGGTGAATTTGAGCACTTCGTGCACAATTATCAGTTTAAATATGCACAATCAATTGGGTTGAATCATCGATATTCCTAAAGTCAATTTACAAACAAAACTATCTAGCCTCGATCAGAGAAAACATATCACATTTACTACCAAATTCCACGTAAGGCGTTCTAGACGAAAATACAGTTTTCTTGCGAAATAGCCCTCACCTTAGCGAAACGGATGATAACTGCTGCTTCTGGACTCCGGTTCCTAAAATGGATGCTAAATCTGAAATCAGCGTGGAAAATCGAGTGAGAACAGCTTTCGAATGGCGAAAACGGATATCCGGTCAAAAAGTCAAAGTCAACGGTCTAAGTTAAAGTCAATGGTCAAACCAGTCAACCCAGTCAAACCAGTCAAACCAAACCTACCCCGGATGGACCCAGACCCCAAAACCAGAACCGACTAACTTAAACTAATCCTAACTAAACTAAACCGAATAAATCTATATACTAACTAATTCCGACAATAATGGAAAGAGGAGGGAACGATAAACTTACTAAAGGATTCGCATGAATTTATTAGAAACTCGCCCAGAAGCTTGCCGGAAACTTGCCACAACTCGCCAAAAAAAATCACTAGAAAGAGTCACCTTGGTCGTCGGATAATTCAATAAAAATTGACCACTGGGCAAAGCACTGTTTTGACTTGGTAGAGAGAAAGAGAATGAATGAGACTCTTTATATAGGGAAAGAAAGAAAATGTGAAATCTAGAGATTTCCAATGTGGGACTTTTTAAGAAAAGAATGTTTTGGGCTTTTTGTCTTATTTGAGCTTAAATTGATCCGAATAAATAATTTTTTTAAAAATGGATTGTGTTAGAGATTTTGGGTCGTTACAAAAGATTTCCTATAAAATAGAGAAAATAGTTTTTGAGGATTATAATAAACTAGTATTATGTCTATGCTATGCATGAGATTTTATTTATTTTAATATAAAATGTTAATTAAAAATGTAAAAAAATAATATTTTTAAAAATATAAAATATTTTATTAAATATGATTAACCAGTTAAAAATAATTTTAAAACAAAAATGATAGTAATAAAAGTGAGAAAGTTAGGAAATGTGGGATAAAAAAATATCAGGGAATTTTATTTATTTTGAAATAAAATAGTAATTAAAAATGTAAAATAATATTTTTTATTAAATATTATTAACCAATTAAAAATATTTTAAAAATAAAAATGGTGGTAATAAGAGTGAGAAACTTTGAAAGCGTGGGATAAAAAAAATATACTGAACTGTTTTTTTTTCAAATATTTTATTCTTAAAAATAGAGAAAAAAGTATTTTCAAATTTTTTTTTTGAAAGAACAGGTGTCAAACACAGAATTTTATGATCTATTATTATATTATGTTTGGATACATATTTAATAATTGCATTACTTGGAAATATGTTTAGTATAGATAATTTTATATTCTATAGTTACCTTTAATAAAATTTAATCAAATTATTAATTTTATTGGCATTTTATATAAATCTCACATCAAATAAATGTTTTTTTATAAAATGATTCTGTTTTAATATAATTGATATATTTTTATACTTTAGACATTTGTAAAAGTTTCCACTTCAAACCATTTACCTTTTTGTACTTTTAAAAAAGTCCTTGAAAGAATCTATGATTAAACTTTCTTAATTGGAAGTGTCATGGAAGAGAGCTTAAGTATTAAAAGCCAACAAAAAATATTTTAGTTTTTATTTATTTTGCCAAAACAACTTCAAACAAAAATTAAACTATGAACTAATTATATATCAAATTCATAAATCAATTTTTTCTAAAACCAAAAGTCCAAATAAAAATCATTATTTCAGTTTGTCCGATGTTTTTTTTTTTTTTTGTATGTCTTAAACCATACTTCATATTCTTTAATATTTAAATTCAAAAGGGTTTTATAGCAAGTAGATGACAAAATTGATATACACAACCGATCAATTCATTAGCTAACTTTCTTCATCTTTATTTCTTTGAGCATCTGAACACCCATTCTCTACTGCTTCATGGTTACAAGAGCTTCCACTGCTTCCTTGATCTTGCCTAACATGCGTTTCTACGACTTCTTCAACTTCAATTCCTCGAAAGACTATTCAACTTTTGTGATAGCGGTTTTCAAGCTTTTCTAGAGCCGCTGATGGATTATAATCTTAGGAGATGCAGTATTAAACCTGCAAACCTCCATCTCAAAAAGTGAACGAAGATAATATAACATAATACTCTCGAATAAGCCTTCCATGTTCTAGATGTTTTCAGTGATGATTGAATAGCAGCTCATGTAGCCGAATGCACACAGCTCAGTGGAAAATTCACATTAAAATCTAAAGAGGGGATGAAAGTGGGGAAACTGTCCAGCATGAAGTCAAATCTTATCCGCTCCGCTAAATACTTCATGAAAGACAAATTTGGTACAGTTCAATTTAAATTATATAAAAAAACTCATAAACCATAAGCATTTGTTTATGGATTTCAAAGGAGAAATCAGCTTATTTTAACCGTAATACTTTCAGTTGTGTCTTTTTATACTTTAATCATAATACAATGTCAATTTTAACTTGCATTAAATAAAATTTGAAAAAATTATCTCAACTATCAAATGCCAGTTTTCTTCGATGCTGAAAGAATATCCGGACTAGTAGATTCGGCCGAGAGAGAGCCAATACTGAAGATAGTTTTTCTGGCCATGGACGCATTTAAAAAACTGGAAAAAGTTGGTGATGAAATAAAATTCTAAGCTTTTGTTTATAGGTTTGAAAGGAGATTATAGCGTATTTTAGTTTTAACAATTTCAATTGTGTCTTTTTATATCTTAATTATAATACAATGTCAATTTTGAATTGAGTTTTAAAAAAAATTTTAAAAAAATATCTCAACTATCAACTTTAAGCTGCCGACATTTATAATTTCTACTGAGTCAGATATTATATATTTAATTATTACTAAGTCAGCTGCCACAAAACATTTTTTGACTGCGGACTGAAAAAATGAATTTTATTTTTATATTTTTTATCACAAGATTTTGAGGATTTGGTGAAAAAGAGATTTTGTGATATTAATTTCAGCTATTAAAGATTATAAAAAAGATTTCTTATAAAATAAAGAAATTAGTTTTTGAGTATTATAATAGAAATTTTAAAGAAAACCAAAATCCATGCTTTAAGAGTTTCTCTTCAAAATCCATAATCACTTTTCTTTCCATTTGATATTTTGGTATTTTAAAAAAATAATTCATCAATAAGTTATCTAAATCTGGGTTCATATTTAAATAAATTATCATTTCTTATTTTTGAAATAAAACTTAAAACAAAATCAAAAACCAAAAATCATAATATAAAAAAACCAAAAACTAGGCAAGCAACCAATCAAAACCGTAACAATATACATTTGATAATTCAAAAATTTTAAAAGTAAAAGAGCCATTGCAATAAAAAGGAAAATAGTAGAATTATTTTTCTAACCCAAGTTTATTCCAATAATTACGATGTAAATCCACGCCCACAAACTAGCGGTTGGATCATAAAACAGTATCATTACATTAGCGTCGATCGTACAGATCCAACGGCTAGAATTGCACGTGAAGGCGAACATAACCCAAATGAGATTATTTCTGATCCAAATGAATGAAGAAGCCCATCCCTTGTTTCTTCTTCTTCTTCTGCTTCAGGTAAAATACGAGAATTCTCATATAAAAAAATGATTCTAGTAATTTTCATATCGTAGAACCAAAAGAGAGAAGAAGAAAGGAAATAAATTTGCCTTCTCTCCAAGCAAGAAAGCAAGTATCCAGTTCTCACAGCAAATATGCTCCTCACAGGTTCTCTTAGATCCATGTACTTTTTCCTCTTCTTAATATGAGATCGGAACTTGTTTTGCTTCTCTTCCTAACAAGGAATCCTTGTTTTGTTTGGGTTGATCATGGTCAAAGGTGGACTCTTGAAGATAACTAATTTGGATATTACATGGATCACAGTACACACACACATATATATATAAAGAAATATGTATTCTTTTCTTATGCATTCACTTCATCTACTTAAATTATAAAATTGTAACACATCATCACTTTATTTAGTTAATTTGAACTTTGAAGGATATTAATAACATCTAAGTAAAATATGAATATACATAATAATATTAATAATTTTGATTTGGACTTCGAAAGATATGTCCTAAAAATAATAATTTATATAACCATATTTATAAAGGTTCATAAATTCATAAAATAAATAAACGAAAAGAAAAGAAATCAGTGCACAACGGAAATTGAAAGGACAAAACGAAAAACAAAAAAGAAATAAAAAAATAACAAAGCTCAAAACTTTTAAAATAATAGAAATAAATTTTAATAACAAAACTCAAAACTTTTAAAATAATATAAATAAAATTTACTAGAATAATACGTGAAGCTTACTATGGGATTAAGAAAAAACATGAAGAAACAAAAACATAAGAAAAAGTAAAAAAGAGACAAAAGCATGATAGGTTGGAACGGAATATGATAAAAAGATGAATTTTCATTTTAAAATATGTCTAAAAAGAGAAAAATAAGAGCAATACTTTTTAGGATTGAAAATATGAACTTAAGCAACTTTTTCTATACATCACACATGTTAAATAATCAATGAAATAAAAAGTCACAATATTTCATAATTTTTTTGAAAACATAATTAATTGAAAAAATTAAATATAAAGTAAATTATATTAATATGTTAAATTAGACAATTATTCAATATGAAAAAAAACAGAAAATGTTTATGATATAAAATTGGAAACACAAACAAAATATAATGCAAATGATCAGTAGGGGACATAAATTATGTCACTCTATAAAAAAATATTACCACATAGCAATAACATTAATACACAAAACAACGATAACAAATCAATGGATAATTTACCAGAAAAAATAACCAATAATATAAATAAAATTTTATTTGAGTAACACAACATGGGTCTAATACGGGATTAAGAAAAAACAAGAAAGAAAATAAAAATATAAAAGTGAAAAAGAGAGAGAAGCGGGATATGTTGGAATGGAACAAGATATGAAGATGAATTTCCAGTTTAAAGATATGTCTAAAAAGATAAAAATAAGAGTAATAAATTTTAAGATTGGAAATATGAATTTTAGTTTAAAAATTTTATACATTACACATGTTAAAATTATGAATAAAGAACATAATTAATTGAAAATGGATTAAATATAAAATAAATTATATTAATATGTTAAATTAAATAAATTATTTTATATGAAAATATGAAAAATGTTTGAGATAGCAAATTGGAAATAAATAAAAAATATAATGTAAATAATCAGAACGAAATATAAATTATGCTATTTCATCATAAAAGATTACAACATAACAATAACATTAACACACAAAACTACGATAACAAATAAATATATAATGTAATCCAAAAATAAATAATAATCTGCACGAAACGTGAAAACCCTTTAGTAAATGATAAAATAAAATAAAAACATTTCAAGAATCACAATCTATTATAAAAAAAAATCATAACAAAATCTATAAAATTTATTAAAATGATAAACCATATATACTAATGATTAGTAAAACCATTTTTATACCAACAAAATTTAGCAAATAGTAAAACAGATTATTTGTAAAACTATTATTATTCTAAAGAAATTTAGCAATTGTAGAATTGATTAACATTGCATGCAGATTGTATTTAAGATTTTTTTATTTTATTTTAAAGAAAAGGTAAAAAGATCCGTTGTATATAGCATAATGTCATTTTAAGTTATTAACCGTTATGGTTTACAATCGTCTCAACGGCGTCGTTTAAACCCACCGACCCATATACTTTTTTGTTTTTTTTTCTTTTATTGTTATTCGGGCGATTTCTCAAAATTCTTGAGGCTATCGTGATTCCGCTGCAAATTGAATCTCCGCCGGAGAGAATCAATCACATCCGTAGAAGTCACGGTCGTCTCTTTGTAAGTAGTCTTCACTATTCTTCATCAGTCGATTTCTTTTTTCCCCGGAATGAATTTCGAAACCCTAATTTCATCTCTTTGTTTCGAAATCGCAGATCTCTTCTTCAATCAAAAGCCTTTCTGGCGTTAATCTCTGCTTCTCCACAACCAAACCCTTTGTAGACTGCAATCAAGGCAAGTGTACTTTTCTTTGAAAATTGGTTTTGGGATTTTGATTACTTAGTAATGAATTAGGTTATGTGTGGGTTTAGTTCTTATGGATTAAGTAGGGATTAATCGTAAAGCATGTTACTNTAATGAATTAGGTTATGTGTGGGTTTAGTTCTTATGGATTAAGTAGGGATTAATCGTAAAGCATGTTACTTAAGTAATTTCTAATCGTAAAGATTGGTTTGTTCGTATTTTCCTGTT
>OVBI01002804.1:0-16669 GCA_900406495.1 Sisymbrium altissimum
ACCGAATAAACCGAACCGAACCGAACCGTTTACCCGAACTCCCAGGGCTACGTATCCACATCCACCATCGATATATGAAATCCACCAAAGAGGTTTCAGTGCTTGATCTCGCCCGGATCTAAAAAAAATGAGGTTACATAGGTGTTATTACAATGGTTTAAGGTTTATATATAATTTTACTCGGTAACTATTAAAAAATTAAAAATGATACCCCGTGACCATCAAGAAATGTGTAATGTCGTAAATATTACGTGAGGATGTGGCGAGGTATTTGAAATATGAGCAGAATATGTTAAATTTTGCTATCTAATGGATTTATCGATAAAAATAAAATTCTCCTAGGGGTTAGCCCACAAATATCAATAATTTCATTAAAATTCACTTTCCCTTTTTAACACGTATCCACATCCACCATCGATATATGAACTCCACCAAAGAGGTTTCAGTGCTTGATCTCGCCCTGATCTAAAAAAAATGAGGTTACATGGGTGTTATTACACTGGTTTAAGGTTTATATATAATTTTACTCGGTAACTATTAAAAAATTAAAAATGATGCCCCGTGACCATCAAGAAATGTGTAATGTCATAAATATTACGTGAGGATGTGGCGAGGTATTTGAAATATGAGCAGAATATGTTTTGCTATTTAATTGATTTATCGATAAAAATAAAATTCTCATAGGGGTTACCCTATAAATATCAATAATTTCATTAAAATTCACTTTCTTTTTTTAACACGTATCCACATCCACCATCGATATATGAACTCCACCAAAGAGGTTTCAGTGCTTGATCTCTCCCGGATCTAAAAAAAATGAGGTTACATAGGTGTTATTACACTGATTTAAGGTTTATATATAATTTTACTCGGTAACTATTATAAAATTAAAAATGATGCCCCGTGACCATCAAGAAATATGTAATATCATAAATATTCCGTGAGGATATGGCGAGGTATATGAAATATGAGCAGAATATGTTAAATTTTGCTATTTAATGGATTTATCGATAAAAATGAAATATTCATTGGGGTTAACCCATAAATATCAATAAATCCCTTAAAACTCACTTTCTTTTTTTAACAAGTATCCACATCCACCATCGATACATGAACTCCACCGAACAGGTTTCGGTCCTAGATCTCGCACGGATCTAAAAAAAAAGAGGTTATATAGGTGTTATTACACTAGTTCATGGTTTATATAAAATTTTATTAGGTAGCTATTAAAAACATGAAAATGATGCCCCGTTACCATCAAGAAAAGAGGAATATCATAATATAGGGTGATGATGTGGCGAAATATTTGAAAAATGAACAGAATATTTTAAATTTTGCTATTTAATAGATTTATCGATAAAAATGAAATTATGATAGGGGTTAGCCCACAAATATCATTAAATCCATTAAAATTCACTTTCTTATTTTAACATGTATCCACATTCACTATCCATATATAAACTCTACTGAAGAGGTTTCGGTCCTTTATCTCGCCGGGATTTAAAAAAAAATGAGGTCACATAGGTGTTATTAGACTGGTTTATGGTTTATATAAACTTTTATTGGGTAGCTATTAAAAAATTAAAAAAGATGCTGCGTGACCATCAAGAAATGGGTAATGTCATAAATATTCCGTGAAGATGTGGCGAGGTATATGAAATATGAGCAAAATATGTTAAATTTTGCTATTTAATGGATTTATCGATAAAAATGAAATTTTCATTGGGGTTAACCCATAAATATCATTAAATCCCTCAAAACTCACTTTTGTTTTTAACAAGTATCCACATCCACCATCGATATATGAACTCCACCGAAAAGGTTTCGGTCCTAGATCTCGCACGGATCTAAAAAAAAAAGAGGTTATAAAGGTGTTATTACACTAGTTCATGGTTTATATAAAATTTTGTTGGGTAACTATTAAAAAATTTAAAATGATGCCCCGTGACCATCAAGAAAAGAGGAATATCATAATATTGCGTGATGATGTGGTGAAGTATTTGAAAAATGAGCAGAATATGTTAAATTTTACTATATAATGGATTTATCGATAAAAATGAAATTCTGATAGGGGTTAGCCCACAAATATCAATAAATCCATTAAAATTCACTTTCTTATTTTAACACGTATCCACATCCACCTTCGATATATGAACTCCACCGAAGAGGTTTCGGTCCTTAATCTCGCTTGGATCTAAAAATAAATGAGGTCACATAGGTGTTATTACACTAATTTATGGTTTATTTAAAATTTTATTGGGTAACTATTAAAAAATTAAAAATGATGCCCCGTGACCATTAAGAAAAGAGTAATTTCATAATATTGGGTAAGGATGTGGCGAAATATTTGAAAAATGAACAGAATATTTTAAATTTTGCTATTTAATGGATTTATGGATAAAAATGAAATTCTGATAGGGGTTAGCCCACAAATATCATTAAATCCATTAAAATTCACTTTCTTATTTTAACATGTATCCACATGCACTATCCATATATGAACTCTACTGAAAAGGTTTCGGTCCTTTATCTCGCTGAGATTTTAAAAAAATGAGGTCACATATGTGTTATTACTCTGGTTTATGGTTTATATAAAATTTTATTGGGGAGCTATTAAAAAATTAAAAAAGATGCTGCGTGACCATCAAGAAAAGTGTAATGTCATAATATTACGTGACGATGTGGCCAAGTATTTGAAAAATGAGCAGAATATGTTAAATTTTGCTATTTAATAGATTTATCGATAAAAATGAAATTCTAATAGGGGTTAACCCACAAAATCAATAAATCTATTAAAATTAACTTTCTTGTTTTAACACGTATCCACATCCACCATCGATATATGAACTCCACCGAAGAGGTTTTGGTCCTTGATATCGCCGGGATCTTTAAAAAAATAAGGTCACATAGGTGTTATTACATTGGTTAAAGGTTTATATAAAACTTTATTTGGTAACTACTAAAAAATTAAAAATGATGCCCCGTGACCATCAAGAAAAGTGTAATGTCGTAATATTGCGTGAGGATGTAGCAAAATATTTGAAAAAGGAGTAGAATATGTTAAATATTTCTATTTAATCGAGTTATGGATAAAAATAATTTTTTCATAGGGGTTAACCCATAAATATCAATAAATCTATTAAAATTTACTTTCTTGTTTTAACACGTATCCACATCCACCATCGATATATAAACTCCACCGAAGAGGTTTCGGTCCTTGATCTCGCACGGATCTAAAAAAAAAAAGAGGTCATATATATTGTTGTTATTACATTAGTTTATGGTTTATATAAAATTTTATTCGATAACTATTAAAAACTTTAAAATAATGCCCCGTTACCATTACGAAAATTTTAATATCATTACTATTATGTGAGGATGTGGCGAGGTATTTGAAATATGAGCAGAATATGTTAAATTTTGCTATTTAATAGATTTATCGATAAAAATGAAATTCTGATAGGGGTTAACCCACAAAATCAATAAATCTATTAAAATTAACTTTCTTGTTTTAACACGTATCCACATCCACTATCGATATATGAACTCCACCGAAGAGGTTTTGGTCCTTGATATCGCCGGGATCTTTAAAAAAATAAGGTCACATAGGTGTTATTACATTGGTTAAAGGTTTATATAAAACTTTATTTGGTAACTACTAAAAAATTAAAAATGATGCCCCGTGACCATCAAGAAAAGTGTAATGTCGTAATATTGCGTGAGGATGTAGCAAAATATTTGAAAAAGGAGTAGAATATGTTAAATATTTCTATTTAATCGAGTTATGGATAAAAATAATTTTTTCATAGGGGTTAACCCATAAATATCAATAAATCTATTAAAATTTACTTTCTTGTTTTAACACGTATCCACATCCACCATCGATATATAAACTCCACCGAAGAGGTTTCGGTCCTTGATCTCGCACGGATCTAAAAAAAAAAAGAGGTCATATATATTGTTGTTATTACATTAGTTTATGGTTTATATAAAATTTTATTCGATAACTATTAAAAACTTTAAAATAATGCCCCGTTACCATTACGAAAATTTTAATATCATTACTATTATGTGAGGATGTGGCGAGGTATTTGAAATATGAGCAGAATATGTTAAATTTTGCTATTTAATAGATTTATCGATAAAAATGAAATTCTGATTGGGGTTAACCCAGAAATATCATTGAATCCATTAAAATTCACTTTCTTATTTTAACATGTATCCACATCCACCATCGATATATGAACTCCCCAGAAGAGGTTTTGGTCTTTGATGTAGCCCGGATCTTAAAAAGATGAGGTTAAATATGTGTTATTACACGGGTTTATGGTTTATCTAAAATTTTATTGGGTAGTTATTTAAAAATCAAAAATGATGCCCGTGACCATCAAGAAAAGTGTAATGCCATAATATTGCGCAAGGATGTAGGAAAGTATTTGAAAAATTAGCAGAATATGTTAAATTTTACTATTTAATAGTTTGATCGATAAAAATAAAATTCTCATAGGGGTTACCCCACAAATATCAATAAATCCATTAAAATTCACTTTCTTTTTTTAACTCGTATCCACATCCACCATCGATATATGTACTCCACTGAAGAGATTTCGGTCCTTAATTTCACCTGGATCTAAAAAAAAAGAGGTGATGTAGAGGTTATTACACTGATTTATGGTTTACAAATATCAATAGGGTAGCCTACAAATATCAATAAATCCATTAAAATTCACTTTATTATTTTAACACTTATCCAGATCCACCATTGATATATGAACTCCACCAAAAAGGTTTCGGTCTTTGATCTCGCCCGGATCTAAAAAAAATAAGGTCACATTGGTGTTATTATACTGGTTTATGGTTTATATAAAATTTTACTGGATAGCTATTAAAAAATAAAAATGATGCCCCGTGACCATCAAAAAAAGTGTAATGTCATAAAAATATGAGCAGAATATGTTAAATTTTACTATTTAATGGATTATCGATAAAAATGAAATTTTCATAGGGTTTTAACCCTCAAATATTAATAAATCCATTAAAATTCACTTTCTTGTTTTAACACGTATTCACATCCACTATCGATATATGAACTCCACCAAAGAGGTTTCAGTACTTGATCTCGCCCGGATCTTAAAAAAATGAAGTCACGTAGGTGCTATTACACTGGTTTATGGTTTACATAAAATTTTATTGGGTAGTTATTAAAAAATTAAAAATGATGCCCTGTGACCATCAAAAAAAGTATAATGTCATAATATTCCGTGAAGATGTGGCGAAATATTTGAAAAATTAGTATAATATGTTAAATTTTCCTATTTAATAGATTTATCGATAAAAATAAAATTCTAATAGGGGTTGTTAACCCACAAATATCAATAAATCCATTAAAATTCACTTTCTTGTTTTAACACGTATCTACATCCACCATCGATATATGAACTCCACCGAAGAAGTTTTGGTCTTTCATCTCGCCCGGATCTTAAAAAAAAGTGGTCACATAGGTGTTATTACACTGGTTTATGGTTTATATAAAATTTTATTAGGTAGCTATTAAAAAATTAAAAATGATTCCCCATGACCATCAAGAAAAGTGTAATGTCATAAATACTACGTGAGGATGTGGCGAGGTATTTGAAATATGAGCAGAATATGTTAAATTTTGCTATTTAATGGATTTATCGATAAAAATGAAATTTTGATAGGGGTTACCACACAAATATCAATAATTACATTAAAATTCAATTTCTTGTTTTAACACGTATCCACATCCACCATCGATATATGAACTCCACCGTAGAGGATTCGGTCCTTGACCTCGCCCGGATCTAAAAAAAATGAGGTCACACAGGTGTTATTACACTGTTTTATGGTTTATATAAATTTTTATTAGATAGAAAAATTAAAAATGATGTCCCGTGAGCATCAAAAAATGTTTAGTGTGATAATATTGCGTGAGGATGTGGCGAAATATTTGAAGAATGAGTAGAATATGTTAAATTTTGCTATTTAATGAATTTATTGATAAAAATGAAATTCTGATAGGGGTTAGCCCACAAATGTTAATAAACCCATTAAAATTTATTTTCTTGTTTTAAAACGTATCCACATCCACCATCAATATATGAACTCCACCGAAGAGGTTTCAGTCCTTGATCTTGCCCGGATCTAAAAAAAATGTTGTCACATATGTTTTATTACACTGGTTTATGGTTTATATAAACTTTTACTGGGTAGCTATGAAAAAATTAAAAATAAGGCCCACAACCATCACGAAAATTGTAATGTCATAATATTGCGTGAAGATGTGGCGATGTTTTTGAAAAATGAGCAGAATATGTTAAATCTTGCTATTTAATGCATTTATCGATAAAATGAAATTCTCATTGGGGTTAATCCATAAATTTCAATAAATCCCTTAAAACTCACTTTCTTTTTTTAACATGTATCCACATCCACCATCGATATATGAACTCCACCGAAGAGGTTTCGGTCCTTGATCTCGCCTGGATCTTAAAGAAATGAGGTCACATAGGTGTTATTACACTGGTTTATGGTTTATCTAAAACTTTATTGGGTAATTATTAAAAAATTAAAAATGATGTCCCGTGACCATCAAGAAAAGTGTAATGTCATAATATTTCATGAGAATGTGGCGAAATATTTGAAAAATGAGTAGAATAAATTAAATTTTCTAATTTAATAGATTTATCGATAAAAATAAAATTCTAATAGGGGTTATTAGCCCACAAATATCAATAAATATATTAAAATTCACTTTCTTGTTTTAACACGTATCTACATCCACCATCGATATATGAACTCCACCGAAGAGGTTTTGGTCCTTGATCTCTCCCGGATCTTAAAAAAAGATAGGTCACATAGGTGTTATTACACTGGTTTATGGTTTATATTAAATTTTATTAGGTAGCTATTAAAAAATTAAAAATGATTCCCCGTGACCATCAAGAAAAGTGTAATGTCTTAAATAATACGTGAGGATGTGGCGAGGTATTTGAAATATGAGCATAATATTTTAAATTTTGCTATTTAATAGATTTATCGATAAAAATGAAATTCTCATAGGGGTTAGCCCACAAATATCAATAAATCCATTAAAATTCACTTTCTTTTTTTTAACACGTATCCACATCCACAATCGATATATGAACTCCACCAAAGATGTTTCAGTGCTTGATCTCGCCCAGATCTAAAAAAAATGAGGTCTGATAGGTGTTATTACACTTATTTATGGTTTATACAAAATTTCATTGGGTAGCTATTAAAAAATTAAAAATGATGTCCAATGACCATTAAGAAAAGTGTAATGTCATAATATTGCGTGAGGATGTGGCGAACTATTTGAAAAATGAGTAGAATAGGTTAAATTTTGTAAAATAATGGATTTATCGATAAAAATGAAATTCTCATAGGGGTTAGCCCACAGATATCATTATATCCATTAAAATTTAGTTTCTTGTTTTAACACGTATCCACATCCACCATCGATATATGAACTCACCAAAGAGGTTTCAGTACTTGATCTCGCCCGGATCTAAAAATAATGAGGTCACATAGGTGTTATTACACTGGTTTATGGTTTATATATAATTTTACTGAGTAGCTATTAAAAAATTAAAAATGATGCCCCGTGACCAACAAGAAATGTGTAATGTCATAAATATTATGTGAGGATGTGGCGAGGTATTTGAAATATTAGCAGAATATATTAAATTTTGCTATTTAATGGATTTATCTATAAAAATGAAAATTTCATAAGGGTTAATCCATAAATATCAATAAATTTATTAAAATTCACTTTCTTGTTTTAACACGTATCCACATCCACCATTGATATATGAACTCCACCAAAGAGGTTTCAGTCCTTGATCTCGCCTGGATCTAAAAAAAATAAGATCACATAGGTGTTATTATACTGATTTATGGTTTATATAAAATTTTACGGGGTAGTTATTAAAAAATTAAAAATGATGCCCCGTGACCATCAAAAAAAGTGTAATGTCATAAATATTCCGTGAGGATGTGGCGAGGTATATGAAATATGAGCAGAATATGTTAAATTTTGCTATTTAATGGATTTATCGATAAAAATAAAATTCTCATAGGGTTTAACCCACAAATATTAATAAATCCATTAAAATTCACTTTCTTGATTTAACAGGTATTCGCATCCACCATCGATATACGAACTCCACCAAAGAGGTTTCAGTCCTTTATCTCGCCCAGATATTAAAAAAATGAGGTCACATAGGTGTTATTACACTGGTTTATGGTTTATATAAAATTTTATTTGGTAGCTATTAAAAAATTAAAAATGATGCCCCGTTACCATCAAGAAAAGTGTAATGTCATAAATATTCCGTGAGGATATGGCGAGTTATATGAAATATGAGCAGAATATGTTAAATTTGTGCTATTTAATGGATTTATCGATAAAAATGAAATTCTAATAGGGTTTAGCCCACAAATATCAATAAATCCATTAAAATTCACTTTCTTGTTTTAACACGTATTCACATCCACCATCGATATATGAACTCCACCAAAGATGTTTCAGTCGTTGATCTCGCCCGGATCTAAAAAAAATGACGTCACATATGTGTTATTATACTGGTTTATGGTTTATATAAAATTTTACTAGGTAGCTATTAAAAAATTAAAAAATGATGTCCCGTGACCATCAAGAAAAGTGTAAAATCATAAATATTCCAAGAGGATGTGGCGAGGTATTTGAAATATGAACAGAATATGTTAAATTTTGCTATTTAATGGATTTATCAATAAAAATGAAATTCTCATAGTGGTTAACCCACAAATATCAATAAATCCATTAAAATTCACTTTCTTGTTTTAACACGTACCCACATCCACCATCGATATATGAACTCCACCAAAGAGGTTTCAGTTCTTAATCTCGCTCGGATCTAAAAAAAATGAGGTCACATAGGTGTTATTACACAGGTTTATAGATTATATAAAATTTTTCTGGGTAGCTATTAAGAAATTAAAAATGATACCCCGTCACCATCAAGAAAAATGTAATGTCATAATTTTTCCGTGAAGATGTGGCGAGGTATTTGAAATATAAGCAGAATATGTATATAGTTCTAAAATAATATAAATTAATAATTAAATATATTTATATATAACTAAAATAATATACAAAATATGGGTACAATTTTTTTTATTATTCACTTAAAACTAAAATCTCATTAATGTTTTATTTCTAATTTTACTTTGTATCAAATTTTTTTTGTTGATGCTTATTTTTATATATGAATTCAAAATTTATAAAAAATTTTAGACAATCACTTACTTTAACACATAGATACATTTTATGGTTTTAAAAAAGAGGGAGATCAATATAATTAATAATAACCAGTAACTACAAAAAGAAATATAAAAGCAACAAATGAGAGATAATTATATTTCTCGGTGGCTTCAGATTCAGTCTTCCTCATCATATGTGCACTACTGCACTCGTCGTTAGTGCCTCTTTTCGCAAAGAGAACACCCTCTGCACAAACACCAACGAACAATTTTATCAAATAATTATATCAAATCAATCAATAATGCTATTATTCTTCGATGCATAAACCTTTTCACAAAGAAGACCACGAGATTCAGAGCAGAAGGAAGCTCGAGATACCTTGGAAGAAGTACTTGCAGATAGAGCGGTGATTCTCCTCTGTCATAGCAGAAGGTAGCCATGGTTTGATACTTGATGGCTTTAGTCCCATTCCACGAGCAACTTCAAGTTAAGTATTCAGAAAAACTCCAGAGGACCTGAGATTGAGACTGGAGGATCTATCACCATGCGACTCGCCTTTCCGTCTGAGTAAAGCTGAGGTAACGTGTTGGCCTCTTTGGCAGTAACGCCTTCCGCAGTCCACAGCGTAACATGTGGCCATTCGTTCTTGGAGGCTATGGTCTCTCCGTCCACTGATCCGACATGGGCTGTCAAAGCAGCCATCCTGTCGTTGAAGATGAGCTCGGTTAGCTCTACGGGTACCTCTCTGTTTAAGTGCTGACCGTATCTAGCTACAGCTGCTACGCCATGACTTCTCTTGTGGGCAAGCGTCACATGAGCCCGTTCAAGTTTTTCCTCTATGCTCTTCTTCTTTCCCTCTAGAAAAGATCTCACTGTTGGGTTTGATGCGGACAACTGAAAAAAAACATCTCTTAAGAACAAAGTCCACACAGAATCTCGAGTTCCAATTACGCAAGATAGAGGGAAAAATGATGTGAGCTCTAACATTTGAGTATTAGTCTTCAATGGTTGAAGAGTTTGTGTCTAAATTATCTTCGATGTGAAAAAAATTTTGAAGGCATTTTGTAAGGTAGTTTAAGAATCTTGTTGGTTACCTTTTCGAGAAGACTGTGGACTTGAGTAACAGGCAAGTTGATGGCAGCGAATACAATAGACCCATGTTTTGTTTTCTCTGAACTTAGTGGTTTGTATTCACCCTTTGCTATTCTTTTAAGCTCTTCTCGCACTTGCTGAACCGCAGACTCAAACGGAACCTGAAAGGTTCAAACCAGAAAACAAAGATATCATATGCGCATCCCATCTTCTTACACTCTTGTATCATGTGCTGAGGGAAATCGAAGCAGTTACAATACCAAGCATGGGATTCTAGCTTTTCCTTAAGCCATCGATGACAGAAGATATTTTACCTGAATAGAATTGAGATACTCAGAATTTGCAGCTAAAGTATTGCGCAGCTGTTTCTCCCATTTAGTCCATTCCGCTGCATATGTTCCTTTCGTCGACTCAAGCCTACCGCAAGAAAAATTACAAGGAAAATAAAAGGTCAGAAACAACCAAACCAAAGCTTTAGCTGAAGTAAAAATGAACTGCAACAACAAGAAATAAAAACGTCTGTGAGCACACTCATTTGTAAGTTTCTCCTGAAACATGATTCAAGTACATCCAATCACAGAATAAACAATCATGAGTGCTTCATGTCTTCCTCGTTAGTTTTTGCTAAACTAATACAATCACAGGATAAAATACTTTGAATTAACATAATTCAGCTTATCAAGTCATACATATGGTAGTGTTTGCTACCCACCTTCCATGCCTTCTACTGTGGAGCTGGAACAAGTCTATGCCCTCCTCAAGAATCAATTTAACAGGATCGGGTAAAGGACTCCTGTTATATGCACAAACAGAAGTTAATTAAGTGTTTAACAACCAAATGAATATGAAGTTGCAATTCATAACTGCACAGTGCTAGTTTGATATCTCGCATGTATTGACAAATATACCTTTCTGATCTCAACAGTGGCATCCTGACGAGGGAGCCAAATCGCTCAATCAATTCACTCTCAAATTCTTTGCGGTTCTGAAAGTTTAAAAGACAGTTCAATTAAATGTGAGATCCAATAATGGATTTGCTTAAGGAACAGTTGGGCGTCTGTGATAATACCTTTCCCTCATAAAGGTGGTAAAACATCAATAGCACATAGCCTGCATTCGAAGATGCCTTGTCGAGATTCCCCTGAAAATATTCAGGGCATATGAAGAAACAATAATTTGTTAAGAGATACAGAGTTGTGACTGAAGTTGGATGATACAGTTGAAGACAAAACTGTGTATAAGATGCGACTGCATACGGGATGGTTAACTCTTTGAAGTACACGGAACATGAAAACAGCTAACACATCAAGTGAATATGGATTTGACTCGGTTCCTGTGCAGTCACAAGGGCCAAAAGTTAATGTAAAACAATTGCAGAGAGTACATAGGATGAGCCGAGGCAGAAAATCATCAAAAAAAATGGATACATAGTTACATACCTTCAGAATCAGGAGCGACTGGAACTGCAGAAGCCCTAGTTCTCCGACACATGTCTTCAATCTAATAGGAAAACACAATAACTATATTGAAATGAGACCACAAAATGTGGGAAGATATCAGGCCAGCTACTTAATATTGATATGGGTACTATCGAAAGATAACTAGGCTTCCACAATACAGCCTATCCATTCTATGCATTAAAGGCAGGTTACATCAAAGGAACTTTTCAGTAAACCAAGTAACAGTGTTATGGAATCAAATATTACTCTTGATAGCCATTAGGAAACAAAGCAACTGAATTCAATTGCAGCAATATTTGCAATCCACTCGATAATAAGCCAAATCCACTCTAAAAGAACCCATGGGTAGAGTTAACCTCGAAATGCTAGTTTATAAGAAGAGGGTGCAGATTGTAACAGATTCTTAGCGTAAGATAAATTACCTGTCTCCAGACGTCTTCATTTGGGGCATTTTTGTCAGCCAACATAATTGCTTGTGGCTTTTTACGACGTTCATCAGCAACCTTTGGCCAATATTTTCCTGGCCAGAATGTAGAACATTCATGAGGTGGCATAGCAAAATCGAGAGACCGAAACGATTTTGTCAAAATCCCACATTTTAAAATACCTTTGACAAGATCACCCATCAGAGTATGCACTGGCCGATCATCTCCAAAGCCTCCTGGGGTGTTCAATAACTCCTTACAAAGAGCAGATTTAGCACATCCAGGAATTCCTGAGAACACATTTAAATTGCAGAAAATCAGAGGGAAGAGAATAATCTTAAGCAAACGAAATCTAATAATACACTGCTCTCACTTCTGGTAACAAGACAAAAAAACACTTGATTTTTGTCCAAATTTATTATTATCTAAATTACGAAAACAATCGACTAAGTCTATTAAAAGCTGAAAACGACTACCATCAATAAGTTCAACATAGAACATTGTCACATAAAAAAAAAAAACACAAGCACAATAGATGAGATACATATAAACAATTTAATTAAGGAGTACCTGGAAAGAATACAATTAACCCCTCATCCTTCTGGACAGCTTCCTTCACAGCTGGCTCAGGAGTAGCTGGTTTCACTCCTTCTTTCTTCACGAGATCGCCTTCTTCATCTAGATTACCGTCAACAATGGCCAAGAAGTCCTCGGATCTCACTAGATTCCCAGCAGACCCTATTAAAACTTGATTCTTTGGGCTCTGTTTCGCGTACTGCTCCAAAAATGGCTCAGCTTCGCTTAGATATATTGATGAAGATAGCTGCCTATTCCCACACTTTCTTGTTATGTGAGCAGCCCTGAGCATTGAGAAGAGATGAAGAGATGCTAAATTTGTTGCGAGGGTTTATATCCACATTCAAAAAGCAGAAAATGATACTGGACAAAAGGCACTAGGCCGTAGATTACACGTTTGCTCAGGATATAAGTTCCAACAATAATATATATGCTTAGTCTAGATGTGTAGAGTAAAGTGATTCTGGTACCATTCATCGAGCATCTTGCAAAGTTCTTTCTGCTTTGCATCAGAAGTACCCCATATTTTCATTTGCCTGGATACAAAAACAACAGTAATTTATATTATATAAAAAAAAATCAAATCACAGCTTGATAACATCAAGAGTCCCCAATATCCCCACCACGGTGCTCCTTCCTTTAGATACATAACATAAGAAACATGCTGCAGCTAGTCCCACCACTTTGATTTACAATTCTCTATATTAATATATTCATAGGGAGAAAGTGCTCACCTAAGGTAGAAGGCTTTATAAGATGCTGGCCCCTCTTTAAATAGAATTGATAGGCCATTGCGGATCAGAAAGGTTCTCAACTGTCAAAGAATTGAAGACACGTCCAGTATCACGTTAACAATGCAAAGAAAGAGGTACCAAAGTGCAACAAATCAAAAATCCCTCTAGCCAGAAGAACTTCTTGCAGAAGAACTTCTTGAGAAAAAATACCTTGTATGTGAGAAACTTCAATTTGATCATTAAGTTAGCATCATCATCAGCCAAACGATCCTTTCCTTGTTGACCACAATTTTCACTGGCATCTTTAACCGCTTTATCAATGGTTTTCAGAGCCATCGGTTCCCTCCCTTTGTTTGACTTGAACAAATTAATATCAACAAAGAAACCTGAAAAAGAAAAACTTATAGAGAATCACTAACTAATAAAGAACAGATGGAAACGGCCTATCGACATTTCCAATTATTCTCTGTCTAGCGACACCAATTTGGGCGACCACAACAACCAAATCTGACACGTCCAGGAAAATTTAACTTCCTAGCAAAGTTCTTTTTCACAAAGACTAAGAACTACAGAAAGTAGAGACAAACCTATTATGTCTAGCAAATGAATCAGAAAATGGTGCATAGTTACTGTCTTTAAGAACAAAGCTAAAAAGAATAAGCAACAAAAAAAATATTTACCTCGATATAAAGGCCACAAGCCAGGCGTATGCCTGAAACACGGTAATTGTATGATTGAGTAAACAGAAATCAATCTTTTCTTAGTTTGATCAAACTGAAAGACATAAGTAACTAGAGAAGTCTTTAAAGATAACCTCATCTCTTTCTGGTAACGCCTAAATCCTGAATCACTGTGCACATGGACAACCAATTTATAAAATAGGTTGTCAAGTGATACGTCGTTAGCTCTATGAAAGTTATGGTAACACTTGAATGCGGCTGGAAGACGTTTCTCCGTCATCAAGCGTACCATTTCCTATTGAATGCAAAATTCAGTTTTCATCAAAAAAACACAACGAATGTGGAAACTGGTAAAATATTAGCCACATGAAAGAACATTGCAAGTGAAAGATATATATAACCAATCATTTCGGAGAGTTAGACTCCACATATGCAAAAATTAACAAAGACGCAGAGCTCAAGTTACCTGTAATTTACTAGTCGAATAATCTGCAGGCTGAGATTGCAGGAATTTTGTTACAACAGATTTGTCAGCATTTTTCGAATGAGATTCTACAGATTCATCTCCAAACCAATCTAAGTCACTGGGGCAAAAGCTTGGGCCAACACTCTTTAAAAGTGCTCTTATTTGCTACAGCACCCACAAAAAAGGAAAAAAAAGGCCCCTTTAGACTGAGAAACCTTTACTAAGAGATGACAGCAAGAAACACTCCAAATTTATTCGAACCTGTTCCTCGTTAGATCTATGGGCAGCACATATCTCTCTTAAACTGAGTCCCAAATCAAGATTAGCTGAAATATTGAACAAAAAAAACCAAGGAAGAGGAAATTTTTAAATCTACATGGACTTGATAGAGTGGAATATTATGAAACTAACGTAGAAATTAAACGATGATAAGATAATGCACCTCCATCAAAGGGTGGTGGAGGATGATCTCTCAAAACATTTTCCATATCTTTGCCGCTCCCACTGCTCACGATACGCGCCACAAGACCCTCTAATATCTCACCCTGCACCTTCACATGGTCCTTAGCGCCTGCATATTTTCATCCAAAAGTTTGTCACTCAACGAATTTCATGAACTTGAATTCCTTGAAAATTTATTATGAATTCTCAGAAGAAAAAAAAAAACATGACTACAAAAAGGAAAAGATATTACCTGGGACCGATATATCAGCTACTTCATCAAGAGCTCTACAGACTGAGGTTGCTGTCCCTTCTTCACAGAGTGCATCAAATGCGGCAAAAAAGGAGGTAACTGATTTCCTTCATACAATTTTAACAAAATACACGCAACCACAACTGTTAATATATATAAAAATTCTTTCAACTGCAGTGTGCGCATCCAAACATATCAGCATATGTATGCTCCTAGTAGAACCACAGAATCTCTAACATTTGAAATCCATGGAGTTAGACTCGTAAATACATCGACCAGATATTCTATCAGCATGTTCTTACTATAGTAACCTGACGAAACATGTCTATTTCAAGCTGTCCCGTCAAGTTTGTTCAGAGATATCAAAAAGCCAACTAGAGGAATCCTTGGAACAAAACATTAGCTAAATGTATTTCAATCCTTTTCTTCACTACGATCTATTTAACTTAACAAAGGCCCAAGATAAAATGACAGTAAAGGCCAACATCACAAAGGAAGAAGATAGCATCATTGCTTTGAAAGACGTTAAGTTACCTTGTGGAAAACAGCCAAACGTGATTTGTTGGTAGACGCCATTTCCGGCAAAATGCAATTATTTCGGAAGTTGAATAGAACTTGGGCTTACCATTACCTAACTCGGTAACAGCCGTCACTACCACTGCAAGATGCAAATAAACATTTCTTAACTAGACGACTTTGAAAGGCTTATTTGACTTCTATAAATAAGGCATATATTATATTCTTTGAAAGGCAGTGACTCTGAACATCTAAAAGCGAAAATACTTCACCATAATCATCCAGTGGGCGTTGACCATGATCTCCAAGAACAGCTGTTACCAGTTCCATAGATATACACATGCGATTTTTCTGGAAAAAGATAACATATTATGAGCTATGATGTTCTGGCAATTGGTTAAGCCTTGAGCATTTAAGATTGCTTAAAGTTCTGTCCACAGAAATACCTCAAGAAAATCATTAAATTCTGCCTCCTTTTTTAACGCCTTAGTTCCCCAAGCTTCCCAAAACATCCGTGAAAGAACAAAAACACCAACTGCAGTATAACTGCAAATAAAGCATTGAAGTTAGCATGTGAAAGAACCTCTTAGGCGCCATCTCAATTGGCAAGGATCAGAAAGATCCACACAACAGCATCAGAAATGGAAGGGCTGACGATCTATTTCCCCCTGGGAACTATCATATAACACGGTATCTACACAGAGTTTTGGCCTCGTTCTATATCCCCCTGTTTTAAA
>OVBI01002805.1:0-16657 GCA_900406495.1 Sisymbrium altissimum
ATATATATATATACCTATTAAAGTTTGTCAAAGAAATTTAATATTGATGGGATATATTGGATACAAATATAAAACATTCTCTTCCACTAAAAGTTTTGAATCTGAATGATGAGGACATCAAATCTTGATCAAAGTTTAAGAAAAGTAAAAGATAAACCTTAAGATTCACCTGGATGCAAGTACTGTCTGAAATATTAAATCTATGTGTTTAATTTGAATTAGCCACAACCTAAAATACTTTAACATGTCTTTATTAGCTTTTCAAGAACTCATGCGAGTGAAAAGTCCCAAAAAGATAAGATAAAAACCCAAACAAACCTACGATCATGAAATCATTTCAATGTCCCCGATAACGATATATTGGTGTCTATTGGAAAGGATTCCAGTCGAGAAATTGAACTCAGAACTGATTTGGTCCATATTTTTGACCCATCAAAGGCCCACAGAGAACCCAAAATTTGCCCAAAATGGTTTAGATCTGAGCAGAGGTCCAGAACAAATGTTACAAACCAAGTGATCCAAAACAGAATTGTCCAATTTCAAACTTCTGTTCATTTAAATCAAGCAGAATTAATCTTTGGCATGGAGAAGACCTCTCCTATATTTTAGAGTAATGTCTTAAAGTGTACAACAATCAGGAAATTTTTTACTCTCCCTCTGAGTTCAACTTGTACCGTTTCATTAGTTGTATAAATTTTCTCTCTTTGAGTTCAACTTGACTTACCACAACTTTTTCATTAGTTGCATGGCGTCCATCAATCCATCGTTTGTTCATTATCCGTCTCATCCACTCATTTGCTATCCTCATTCAAATTCTCACCACCGTTTGGATATGAGTTCCATAATCGTGGAGGAAAATTCTAAGAAGATTTGATATCTGAACTTCCTCAAAACAGTCCTTGCATCTCTCTTCGTAAAAGCACACGTACGGTATATCATTCTTGGTTACAAAAAAAAAAAAAAATAAAACTGAAACTAAATACCAAAACATAGGACTATAGATTAATTTATGTACCCACAAGTCCCAAGAGCCAAAATAATAAAACATTACTTCTGCTCTTCTTTCCACATCTCTACCCAATTCTCCTTTGCCTCTTCGACTCCGAAAAGAGAGTTAGTCTTGGTCGGGTCAAGGTTTGTGGACAAGCTCCCGTACGCGATCCCAAGAGCCGACGCACCAAAGGTCACAAGCGTAGTCAAGAACGGGACCCACAAAGGCACGTCCCAGACGTTTCTATCCTTCAAAACATCAAGTAGTTTCAAGATTCCCACTCCCAAGCCCAGTGGTGTCCCCACAGATACGACGATCCTCCCCATCATCCTCTCGAACACTTCTTGAGGTATCGGCGGGTCATCTTCCGGGTCCGGTTCTGACCGGCCGGGTTTTTCAGAGCTTCTAGAAGATTGAAAACCCTTAGGATTCGCGTGGAGCCTGTGTTCCCATCTCGGTTTGTTGTTAGGGATCAAGGTCTTTGGATGTTGGAGTTTGGTTTTGAGAGCTGTTCTTGAGTGAAATGATAATGGTAGTGTGTGGTGTGAGCACAAGAGAGCTCTCATTTCTCTTCTTTCTTTCTCCTAATGTTTTCTTACTCTTTTGTGCATTTTATTATTTACCTTATAATACATGTCGATAAGGTGGCAATGTTTTGTTTTTATCTTCGAGATATTATTTTCCTCGCCACACCACACATTCCCTACTATATATTTATCCTTCTTCCAAGAAATTAATTCCCACAAACAAAAAGAGAATTCGTTGAACTATTTTCTTCATATTCTGAATTTTAAGATATGGAATAGTGGAAATGAATTTTATGAGGACTGAAACTTTAAAAATGATCGACAAGAAAACTCTTCGACTATTGTTATTATTTTGTTTCACTTAGTTTTTTTTATAATCAGATATACAATTTAATTTTACGAACCATTTGATCTTGGTAGCTTCACGTACGATTTCCTCACCTGCAAGGTAAACAACATAAAACAAAGAGCAAAGGATAAAATTAACTTCCAGCGCAAAAAGGCATTTGCAAAACGATTTCTTGATAATCACGTTACATACCGCACTAGGAGATAAATAGTAATAACGATCATTATTGCTGTCCGGAGAGTGCATCGAAGGAGGCTGTGACGCTGGAGAAGCGTAGAGTTTTGGCCGGAGAACCGGAGACTGACGGTAAGGTGAATTCATCGGTGACCGGAGGAGCGTGGAGATCATGATGTTTGGTGACAGTGGACTTGAGCGATACGGCGAGATAGGAGATGCTTGCTCCGAAGCACACGTGGCAGTTTCCGGTGATTGTGGCTTCGAATTTCCAGACATTGGCATGTTTATTGTTATCCTAGTGAGGGAAAAAATGATATTAAGTCCGGTGAAAAATACTGTAAATTGCAGTCTATTTTACGATTGATAAATAGTGATTATACCTCTTATGAATTTCGACATACCGGTCAGTCTCATCAAATATTTCTTCCTACAAGGGTCATAAGATAGTTATTTTAAAAAATCATTTCACAAATATAATGTTAGTTATCTAACCATTTATGATAATTACCTGTATGAGTTCCTCCATGACATCTTCCAGAGTTATTATGCCGATGACTTCTTCATCTCCATCAGCAATGTTATCAATGTATCGGATTTGACTTTGATGATTAACTTCACTTGAGTTCATCACAGGAATGGTCACAACAACGTTGGCGTCTTTATTAGCCGTTCCTGAAATAACGCCAAAAAAATTCTCATCTCAATACTTTATATGATTCCGGATAGCATGTTCTCTCATATATACAAGTCTCTTAACCATTGATGCTCTTGTCATGGACGGGAGTGTTGGTATTAGTACAGTTCTTGGTCCCAACGACAGCAGCCATGTGGCTTCGACATGTTTGGAAGATGTTGAGAATGTCGTAGAGAGGTAAATTCACATTAACCCTGCTTTCAGAATTTTGAAAGAGAAACAATAAGCTTTTTGGATCGATCCAGCTTAGAATTAAAGAAGTTTAGTTGGTTTGCTTCGAGAATATATATACCTGGGCATTCTTCTGATGGGGAGATCTCTGATAGGTGTCTCGTCTTCAGGACGGACTTTGATCAAGTTCTTGACCTATTCAGACTCATGTCAGAAGGCAAAGTGTTTCTCACGGTTACTGTGTAATAGATGTGCTTACTAACCAGAATATATCCGATGATAACAGTAGGTTCAACGGAGTAAGTAGGGATTCTGCTATGGCCTTCACTTGCGATCAATCCCATTGTCTTTCTGTGAATCCCAAAGAGGAGGATAAGAATAACGAACTAAGTGAATATATATTGTCGGAAAGCAGAATGAAGAACATACTCGTCGAGCTTAGAGTTTATATCAATTGAGAATATCTCAGAGAGTGGTGTCATTGCATCTTTGGCACTCTTCTGAGACATGTCCAGAGCTCCTGATATGATTGTTGTTTCATCATGAGTCAGTTCCCCGCCTTTTCCTGCCTAAATATCAGAAAAAGGACACGAAGAACGAAGAAGAAAAAAACATTAGTTTAGCTTACATATTGACAAAACAATAAAACAAAACATCTCAAGTTTTTGAAACAAACCTCGTTTCCATGCATAAACACAAATGACTTGAGCTCTGCTCGCCTTAAAAGTGTTGAATGTTTTCTTCCAAGTAACAAATCGAGTAGCTAAAGCATTGAAAGAAGAAAACTTTGAAGAATTGTTTTAACTTGAAACAATATCTGCTTCATAAGAATCACTGACTCTAATAAAAGTTCCATTGATTTTAAGCTGATTGAGTTACCTTGCTGATCGGATAAGCTAACGGAAAGAAGACTATGACAATAAATCTAACCAAAATCGATAGCTTTGCTCCGATGCTCAGCCCATACCGAGAGCATACGGCTTGAGGTATAATCTACGACAATTAAAAAACAACAGTCAGAGTTTTGGGCAACCTTAAGAAAATCAGATCAGCACAGAAAGCTAATTCAAACTCCACTCACCTCGCCAAATGCAAGTATGAGAGTCACGGATATCAGAACAGAACCCCAAGCTGGAAGCAGGGAATCGACAAAGACTGGTAAAGCCTTTTGGATTTTAGCAATGGAAACATAGTCAGTAACAACTGAATCAGACGTTTTAAAAAGAACAGCACAAGTAAGTTGTATCAAAAGATATATGCATAAGTCCTATACCTCCATTGCCAAAGCATTGCCTATGAGGAGTGTACATAGGAGAAGATGCTGGTTTTTAACGAGTGGCAGGATCTTTTCTGGACATTGTTTTTGAAAGTGGTGTTAGTTTGAATATGAAGTAAGAAAGTATGAATAGGGTCAATGGGTTCATGACACTGACCAGCGTTTTTGCGCTCGTTGGGTCCACCAGCTTTGACTATGACCTCGAGCTCGACGAGACTAAGGGACATGAGCCCAAGAGTCAGTCCTGACATTAAACCTGCGAAAGCAACTAGGCCAAAACATGCAATTAGGTAAAACCAGAACATAGGCTCACAACAAGGGACATCATTTGCTGCCATTTCTTAAGTATTTTAGAAAGTAAAGACTATGAATGTTGAGACTGAGAGAGAAATGAATTTGGGTATTACAGGAGCTTATATAGTAGCCGAAGATGACATAATATACCAACTGCTACACCAGGAGAACAGAATCCAAGAACCACCATCCAAAATTGTATATTAAAGAAGTTATCTCATTCTGCGATCAGCCATTACATAAGGTGAAACCAATTACTTTTTGTAAGGAACTCACAATCAAATTACGGACATTGCCCCACAAAACGCAATTTTTATGTACACACTTTTATCCAATTTACGATGCTCCAGTGACCTGATATCACGAAGTCTAATGAAGTGATGTTGGCCAAGACAGCAAGTACACAATTTGGTAGATTTTGAGACCGTCTCACACAAAAAGAACAACGACAGTGGGGAATGTCACACTCGCTTAGTCAATGTTAGTGAGGTGAACAACATAAAACAACTCGCATATTGTTAATGCATAGCAAGTGAAGAAACATTGACTTATGGACGACGATACCAAATAATGCCAAATGTGCTTATGGTCCTTTGCACCCAAATCATTCATCTCAGGAAAATCCATTTTAAGTTGTTCTAAGATCTTCAGAAACACTAATAAAACAAGAGAGTAAGTTCCAAACGAGCAGGTGGATGAAATATTAAAATCCTCGATGATACCAACAAAATAGTGACCGATTCACCAAAAAAAAAAAACAATTCAAGGGACAACTACAACATAATAATATCTGCAAAGGGTCAAATAAGAAACGACCTCCAAAATGAGCCTAGAGAAGCTATAAAATAGTTCATAAGAACAAAACTAAGAATAAGCTAATTAAAAAATTGTCCAACTCCACCAAGAAATGAAAGACACATATGCGGCAGCATTATTCAAATTAACTAAGCACATAACAATCAATCAAAGATATAATATGGGGAAGAAGAACATCACTATCTTCTTAAGATTTCTGCTAACAAATCCTCTATAATGAACTGAATCATTCCCCACTAGCAAATACTTTATTCAATCCATTTGTCATTTTCATATAATCACATAGTGAACAGTAGAGATTAGCAACATACCCTACAAAATTCGACGACCAATTCATGGCCTGTTGATTTCTTAAACCTGCATCAAGAAATTTGACAAAAAGACTGAACCTTTATAATCATACAAACTGATAAATTTAAACTATAATCAAAGGAAGAATCATCAGTGAGTGTAGATATTGGGTGGATGATACACAGATACTCCCAAAGTTTGTGCCTTTAAAATGCCAATAACTCGCAACAAAACTCGAACAAGTTTATACCTTTATGAGTATCTATGTAACGCCCACACTACCTACAATCCATCGAAGATAAACGAAATATTCTCAAAAGGGAAAAAATTTCAAACCTTTTATCTTCTCCTCCGTTGTTGTTCGTCTCTAAGTAAGACGACACGGTGTGTTGATGCGGAATCGTCAAACGGCAGGTAGTGTTTGTGCTACATGAAACCATTACTCAATAGATATTTGACACGTGCATCAGAATGACGACAACTTTCGCCTACGTTTCACCGCGCCGTTAGATTCGAAAAATTTCGCTTCTTTTGGGCTGTGAGAGAACGGCGGAAGAAAAAACAAAAGAACGAAACTTTTTTCACCCAATGGCGAAGAAACTTAGCACGAACACAATGGATGACGTAGATCGACTGTTCCAGTGTTTCAAGTGTGGAATATCTCCGCCTGGTGAGCTTTGTTTCTTCCACTCACTCTCTCTCTCTCTACCCATTAATGAAATTGAATTGAAAGTCCGGTTCTTGCAATTTTCAATTGAATTGTTACTGAAAAAGCTTAGATCTTTTTCCGGTATAATCAACAAATGTGTAGCATCTGCTGTGAGAGAAAGGAAACGAAGCAAGAAAATGTTGAACTCTGAGAATACTTCTCCTGGGACGTGTAAGAACTTGCAGCCAAGTTCTTTGTCTGGAACAAAGGGACAAAGAAACCAGATTGATGCAAGTCTCCTCACTCTAGACTCTCTTGTATGTATTATCATCAACTAAAAAGTTTTTACCTTTCGTGTTTATTATGTGTGTTTTTGAAAATTTGTTTATGTGAATTATGATTTGTGTTTTTATTTCATATCTCAGTCTGGTTCAAGGGATGTAAAGAAGAGTATTGGGAGGCAGTTTTCACCAGTTGTGTTTTACGGGTCTCCCAATGGTGTTCCTCCCAAAAGACCGTTGAGTTTGTTAAGGCTCTTGCGTGAGATACGTATTGATCTCAGTGAGGAAAGGAAAGCAATCTCCAGGTATGTATGAATAAGTTGGTGCTTCTTTTATCTTTAGATGGTTTTTTAACTGTAAGTATATTATGGCATGGTCTTTGATTTATTTAGGAAAGAGGTTTGGGCTACATTTCCTCGGCAAGATGAAGCGATAAAGTTTGAGAAAAGGCATGAGAATGCGCGGGTTTTTAGTTACCAGGATCATTTTACTGGCCAAAGAAGGTTTCTGGTTTCAACTTATGAAGAGTTTTGGAAGAGGTTCCTTTTTCTTTCCTTCTTAACATTCCTTTTAGTGTCAGCTGCTCTCAAGTGCTTTAATTTATGTTTGTTTCGTCTACCACTTAGATACAAGTCTATGGATCCAAGGCGCCGACATCATTATGAAGTGATCCAAGAGGTATCTAGCTAGACCCATTCCCTTAGGTTGCTGAAAATTATTTCTGTGTGTTCTGCATAGCTCTCACGAGAGTATATATATTCCATTTTTTAGCAAATTATGCTTGTCTGGCTTTTGATTCACTGCATCTGATTGATACACCTTACTAGGGGCTGCCATGCCATATGTACTTTGATTTGGAGTTCAATCTGAAAGTAAATGAAGGAAAGAATGTGGATGAAATGGTTGATATCTTGATATCAGTCATTCAAGAAGCCTTGCATGAGAAATATGCTATTGAAGGACAAGAGGACTGGATAGTAGAGCTTGATTCCTCAACTAAAGGTATAGTAATATGAACTTAGATAGTTGATTACAAGTTGTCCTTTTTGCTTCATCTTTTTTCTCTGAGCTAACGCCCAGAAAATGCCAGTTATTGTTCAATTATTTTCCTAAGATATTCTGTAGATGAATGTTGGTTCTCTTAACTGATGAATTCCTTAAAAATGTCATATGCAGATAAGTTCTCTCGTCATTTAATTGTTATCATTCCGAAGGTAGCCTTTAAGGACAACTTACACGTTGGGGCTTTTGTAGGAGAGGTATGCGTCAGTTGATGTTTTCATTTTTATTGCCTGGTTTCCTAAGTTGCAAGTTGGGAGGTTATGTTGGGGATGGCTCATTTTCATCTTGATATTTCTTCAGCTATGCTCACGGATAGCAAGTGCAAAGGAAAAAGATGAAAGGTTCCGCAAGTTGTTTGTTCACAAAGAGGCTAATGATTCGGCAGCACTACTTTTTGTGGATACTGCTGTTTACTCTAGAAACCGTTGCTTCCGTCTTGCACTGTCATCAAAAGCTGGAAAGACGTCTGTTCTTCTACCTACAGGACGATTCAAATGTAAGGATATGGTAAGTCCACCTTCATTCAAGTCTCTCTCCTATTCCGTGGCTCTGACTTTTTGTTTCACTTGAGAACAGCTCATAGTAACTACAGTATCTAACAAGACCATTGGTAAACAAACAAACAGGGCGAACAAGATGTATTCATGACATCCTTAATCTGCAACGTGGCATCAGATTGCGAGAAACTTCTAGTTTGCAAGATGGAATCAGACTGTATGAAGACACTTTGCTTTGACACAGAGGTAATTTTCATCAGTTTGTCTTGTGATTTTTGGCATCCAATTGTAACTTCCTACTACATCTACTTGAGTGAAGACTCCACAAATGTTGATGCCTTTAAACTCAACTCTTTGGAGCTGGCAGGTGAACAATAATAGTCTTGTTCGAGACCAGAAAGCTCATAGATTTCAATTGGATGCTTGCACAAGTGACATGTCAACATCGTACTTTGGGGGCAAGTCCCCGTTCCCGCTAGTGGACCAATTCATAGAATCCATCGCTTCCAGCGGGAATGTCTCAGGTTTCAATTTATCTTCGTGCAACGTTCTGTGTTCTAGAGAGATTGCTATGTTCATCTTCATAAAATATATTAAAAACATGCTGTGATATTCAGGTAAGATAAGGTGCTGGTACTGGTTTTCAGAAGATAGCCTGATTGTGTACAGCATGTCAAGAAATAGATACTGCGAACGAATTGGCAGGGAACATAAAAGCAATCATGGTACCATCTACACTCAGTAATGCAATGAGTTTCAAGCGTTCTCTGTACCCTCAGATATCAAAGAACATAATAACATACTTTGTTGTTGTAGTGATGTACATTGTTGACATCAGAAGGGGAATCTATTATCAGAAATGCTACGATCCAGATTGTCGAGGTCTGTACTAATGTATTCTCAACATTTCTTGGCAAAACAATCTGTAAGCAGAATCTAGTTTCATACCACTTAACTTGTATTTTGTCTTTGCAGATTATCGATCTCCCATACGTCCAGTTCCAGATAGTTGCTTACCTGAAGATATGGTTTACTATCAAGGAGATGCACAGAATCTATGTGGCAATCCTAACACAGAATTAGGAGAATGTTACACTGATAACGAATGTGATCCAGATAGTGGCTCATGGTGGCTTGAAGCGGCTAAACTCGCAGATGAACTTGAAAGCAAACCCAAGATACTTGAACCCCATACCTTGGTTAGTTTACTTTACCGGTTTTTTCTTACAAGGAATAAACAGCTGTAATAATGGATGTTGGTGTCATGTTCTTGTCTTAAGATTTGTCTATTTTCTCGAATAAGCATTTTGTTGGCTCACAGGAAAATTTCGAGGAAGATGAAGACTGGTGGATAGCTGCAGAAGAATCTTTAAAAGAAATCTCATCTTTAAGTCCTTCCCCAAAATGCCCTTTGATTTAGACATTTTGTGACTGACCAAACACAAGTCAAGAGTCAAGACCAATCTGGGTTCATCTTCTTCCCTTTTTCTCTCCTTAAAACAACCATCGTATCCTCCGAACCCTTCAATCAGACAGAACCCTTCAAATGGCTTCATTCCCAGTTTTCATTCCGGCCACGTCGTTTCCTTCGATCCTCTCACATGAAACATTGATCAATCATTTTCAGACCAATCTTCCCAAACATTCCTCAACAATCACAAGCCCTGTCCGCCAAAACTACACCGTTTCACCACCTTCTTCTCTCCTCCTCATGCCTTCTTGGTCATCTTCTCCTTCTCTCCCTTACATGGGCGTCAAGCTCGTGACCTATTTCCCTCATAACTCCTCTCAGAACTTACCTGGCATCCATGGATCCTACACGCTTTTCAGCTCCACCACAGGACAAACCTTGGCTTCAATGGACGGTACCATTTTAACCCTTTACCGTACTTCCTCTGTTTCAGGCTTAGGCTCCAAAATCCTAGCTAGAGACGACAGCCAGGTGCTGATCATGGTTGGTTCCGGTGCTCTCGCACCACACCTGATCAAATCCCATCTAGCTGCGAAACCAAGCTTGAGAAGAGTGATCATATGGAACAGAACTCCTCAAAAGGCTCAGGCTTTAGCTGAAACTCTCTCTAAAGATTCTCAGCACAGCGGGGTCTCATTCGAGAGCCACGGTTCGTTGGATGAGATCGTTCCTCTGGGAGATATCATAAGCTGCGCAACAAACTCAACCGTTCCGTTGGTCAAAGGTGAGTTCTTGAAACCCGGAACGCATCTTGACCTTGTCGGGTCGTTTAGCCATGAAATGAAGGAATGTGACGACGACGCGATAAAGAAAGGGAGTGTGTTTGTGGATAACGACACTGCGTTGGTGGAAGCCGGAGAGCTGGTGGGAGCGTTTGAGAGAGGAGTGATTAAGAGAGACGAGATTTGTGGGAACTTGGTTGAGTTGATAAATGGAGACAGAGAAGGGAGAAAGAGTTCAAGTGAGATAACGGTTTTCAAGTCTGTTGGTTCGGGTACTGTAGATCTTTTAACTGCACAACTTGTTCATGAGACTTATCTCAGTCGTACTTCTTAAATAAGTAGTGAGTGAATCTTTATTTCGTTGCGTTTCCGACTAATGTGTAACGTTTGTCTTCTAAAAGAAATAACTTATTGGTGTTGGCATTAGCCATAAATATAGATGCTGTAACTTTGTTCAAACTTCTTCGGTTATAAGGTTTATAAAATACAAACATCATGAAACTGACAACAACAAGAGACATAGTAAGCTAACTTTTAAACCATAAGTTAAAAGACATGTTTACCTCCCGTAGAGATCGTAGACTTAACCCACCTTCTTCTTTAGGTTTGCATACATCCTTCCAAGCTAGTTTGGATTCAAATCTGGACCAGACCAGAGAAATACTGCATAGAGCTGTCTATTTCATTGATGCAACTCTTTGGAAGTCTAAAGGCGGAGATCCAAAAGTTGGTGATGCTGTGGATTACAGAACTTATCAGCTGAAGTCTTCCTGCGAAAGATAAGTGGCGAGCAGTCCAGGAGCTTATGCGAGTTCTGATCTTTTCAATCAATGGGGTATAATCATTTACACACATTCTCTTGGTCATTAGAGGAAGCAACTAGATATCTGACTGAAAGAGAACCTGAATCAAATGGGAATTGCTGAAGAATATCGTTCTTTTCTGAATCTTGTACTCCAGCAATGTACAGTGTTGACTTTTCTAAGCTTATCTTCAACCCGGAGGCTGTAGCAAACTCAGTAAAAACATCAAGAATACCTGAAACTGATTGTTTCTTACCATCAGCAAACACCAGCAAATCATCTTCAAAACATAGATAAGAGTGAGTTTGAGTTCTTTACAGTAAGGGTGATAGTGATACCCTAGTTTGCCTTCCATCCCTGCCTTATCCAAACAGAACTTGCATACAAATCACAAACAAATGAAGATAAGTAGCAGCCTTTTCTAAGTCCTCTTTCACTATTGAAATAACCAGCAAATTCTCCATTAATTTGAACAGAGAAAGAAAGCCATAGTGATGCATTTTTCAATCCATATGATGAAACGATCCAGCATTTTCAATGCTAATAGAGTAGCTATTAAGAAAGGCCATTGAACTGAATTATAAACTTTTGAGATGTCAATCTTTATTGTACATCTTGAGGAAACTGTGTTCTTGTGATAACTTTTCACCAATTCAGATGCCAACAACACATTTTCCATAAGCAGACAATCCTTGACAAAAGCTGATTGAGATGGAGAGATGAATTTAGGGAAGATTCACTTCAGTCAATTGGCTAAACTCTTCAAATTGATTTTGTAAAGGATATTATAGCAAGAGATAGGGCGGTAATCCTTTACCGTTTCTACTTTCATAGATATTGGCGCTAAGATGGTAGCCTTAATACCTTTTGAAAATAAACTGTGTCAAAAAAAGATTTTACTTGCCACTGTAAAATCATCATTTCTTATGATCGGCAAACTTTGTTATTTTGTGGAAATGCACAACTTTTATTCAACAAGAGAGTTTACACCATGGTCATATCAACAATAGAGTTTACAGTATAGTCAAATGCACAATATGGATATGGATTTACGAACCCAAAACCTCTTAATTGTTTTTTAAAAAAATGTGTACATATCTCATGCTATCTGAACATAAGACTTTTGATTATTAATAGATCGCTTCAATTTGCTACTGTCAACGTGCTTAAGTTATCAAAAATCACATATATAGTCAGAGATGCCGTCTTAGCTCAGTGGTAGAGCGCGTGACTTTTAATCCCGTGGCCGTGGGTTCGATCCCCACAGACGGCGAGTTAATTTTTGTCGTCAAAATAATTTATTTTCTTCCTTTTTTACAATAAATGATATAAAAGAATAATGTAGTTTTTGGCCCAACAACCCTAAAAAGATTTCGGGTCGATTAAAAAGAAAAACAAAACCTAATTGTCTCTCTCTTCTCCCTCTTCTCTCGAAACGGCCAACACCAAGTCGGAGTTTCCTCTGTAAACTCCTTTGGTCAAAAACATGATGGAGACGGGCGAGCCCGGGATGGGGAACACGGTGATGTGTCTGCTAACAGACCCAGAAGGAACTCACTTAGGTTCTTCCATGTATATTCCTCAGAGTGCTGGTCCTCTCCAGCTTACTCAGCTCGTCAACAAGTTCCTCAACAACGTAACACTTTCTTCTCATCTTCTTTCACTTCTTTCTGAATCTAAATTCATTTAAAGAAATGATCTTTTAGAATTTTTGTCAAAGTTTGATGCTTTGAAGTTTATCCAACGGCTTTTGAAGTTTGGGTATTGGTTAATGATTATTATCCAGGAGGAGGTGTTGCCTTACAGTTTCTATATATCAGACGAAGAGCTTCTTGTACCTGTAGGAACTTACTTGGAGAAAAACAGAGGTAAAAAAGAACACTCTTTTGAATCAGCTTTGTTTGTTGTGTCTTTATGTCTCTATGAAAATCTTAATAAAATGTTACTACAAAACTGTGTGTTAACAGTGTCTGTCGAGAAGGTCTTGACTATTGTTTATCAACAACAAGCTGTGTTCCGAATTCGTCCAGTTAACCGTTGCTCACAGACAATTGCTGGTATGTCATTATAGTTTCATGACTACTTGAGTTCATTGTTGAGTTCACTTGCTTCCTTGAGTTCACTTGCGGTTTGTTTTCTAAATTTTAGGTCATGCGGAAGCTGTTCTTTGTGTTTCGTTTAGTCCTGACGGTAAGCAGTTAGCAAGTGGTTCAGGTGATACTACTGTCAGGCTTTGGGATCTCAACACTGAAACTCCATTGTTTACTTGCAAAGGTTCGAAATTTTTCCTCAGCACCGTTCTTTAGATGCGTAATGATAGTTCATCCTGATGATTAACATATATAATATATTTTCAGGACACAAGAATTGGGTTCTCTCAGTTGCTTGGTCTCCGGATGGTAAGCATCTTGTGAGTGGTAGTAAATCCGGTGAAATCTGCTGTTGGAATCCAAAGAAAGGAGAACTAGACGGCAATCCACTTACAGTAAAGTCCTTTGTTTTCAGTACATGATATTGTTTAACTTGTGGAATGTACATATATGTTTTGGTTTGTCACTAATCACCTTTGATCTTTACTTTTTTTTTAGGGTCACAAGAAATGGATTACTGGTATCTCGTGGGAACCAGTCCACCTTAGTTCTCCATGCCGTCGATTTGTAACTTGTAGTAAAGATGGGGATGCACGGATTTGGGATGTTACACTGAAGAAAACTTTAATTTGTCTCACTGGACACACACTTGCTGTGACTTGTGTCAAATGGGGCGGAGATGGAATTATTTATACAGGGTATGTTTCTAATATGTGAAATGTTTATTATAGTTAATAGCTTAGTTGATTAAAGTGTTGATATTGGGTGAATCTCTGATCTGATAACCATATTAATTAAAGAAACTTAGTTTACAGTGTCTTTATCTAGTTAATGACTTAGTACTTGCTTCCATGTTTAAGCTCCATGATTACTTTTCGGACATAATTTTTTTGTGTTTCTCTGGCAGTTCCCAAGATTGTACGATAAAGATGTGGGAGACTACTCAGGGGAAGCTCATTCGTGTATTGGGGGTAAACTTTTAGCTATATTTTGGAATTTGTTCTGATCATTGTTCGTCTGCGTTAGTATCAGATGCATTCCTGTTACTATCTCCTGATTACAGTACTATCGGTTTATGTGTTTATCTCATGTTCTGCTTGTTTTAACCACCTCAATTTCACTCTGCTTCTTCTGTTTACTCTAGGGGCATGCGCATTGGGTTAACTCCCTTGCATTGAGCACAGAATATGTTCTTAGAACAGGAGCTTTTGACCACACTGGAAGACAATATCCTCCAAACGAAGAAATGAAAAAGGTAACTTTCTCACTCCACTCTACACTTGAGATCAGTTTTTTCCTAATACCGTGATTCTGATCCCTCTCGAAAATTTGCTTGGCTTCTTTTGGTATAGGCGCTCGAAAGATACAACCAAACAAAAGGGGATTCCCCTGAAAGATTAGTCTCAGGTTCTGACGACAACACTATGTTCCTTTGGGAACCATCTGTTAGCAAACAACCTAAAAAGCGCTTGACAGGTCATCAACAGGTAACGTTACTTAACACTTTCACTCTTTTCACCTACTCGTGTTAGTCCCGTTTCTAATTCTCTACCTTTGATATTGATCAATCAACAGCTTGTAAATCATGTCTATTTCTCACCTGATGGGAAATGGATTGCAAGTGCTTCGTTCGATAAATCAGTTAGGTTATGGAACGGTGTTACAGGACAATTCGTTACAGCTTTCCGAGGCCATGTTGGGCCTGTTTATCAAGTCAGTTGGTCTGCAGACAGTAGATTGCTTTTGAGTGGCAGTAAAGACTCTACTCTCAAGGTAAAAGCTTGCTTTTATATCGATGAACTGTCATTCTACTCTTTGCTGGAGATGTTCCTCAGATTCTGAATAAGAAAGTTTGTGACTTCCACACAGATTTGGGAAATTAGGACGAAAACGTTAAAACAAGATCTTCCTGGTCATGCAGATGAGGTATTACACCTTCAAAACTTTTTTTTTTTAATGGAATTTCAAGGTCTTTCCTCTCTTGACTTTGCTGACCCTTTTTGTTTGTCGGTTGTGTGTAGGTTTTTGCGGTAGATTGGAGTCCGGATGGTGAGAAAGTAGTCTCTGGTGGTAAAGATAGAGTTTTGAAGCTATGGAAGGGATAAAAGGAAAGAGCAGTGTTGATCTTTCAAAGTATAAGATGTTATGGAGAGTTTTGTTTCAAAAGATGTTTTCACATTTTAATGCAAATTTTAATTTATTAATATGGTGTGACCAATAGTGTTAGTCTTTTAGACTTTTCACGATTAGTTTACATATTTTTAATTTATTCATTAGATAATATTGTGCCAAAAAATTCAGGTTAATTTGCTATAAAATTATGATTGTGTGACCATATTATAGTGAGGGAAAAAAAAAAAGCTTATAGCTATGATAATCGGCCAATAAAATATATAATCGATCAAAAATATAATTTTGGATTAACTTTTTTTAGCAAAAATAAAATAAATTGATGTTATATGAATGTATACGATATTAGAACAAGAAATTTTAAAATTCAAAACTAATTATATTTCTATTATAAAGTATCTCAACTATAATATAAACTCTATAGCAAAGTACATAATTTAAGATATAAAAATGTTGAAAATTTATCATAAATTTTCAAAAAGTATAATGTACAAATTAATACATAATTTTTTAATAATATATATAACAACATATAATAGAATACATTGTATTCAACATAGAACACCATGTTTATTATATATATATATAGCATAGAAATAGACGTTTATTTTTTACACATTTTATTGTCATTTTAAAAAATTCAGATTTTGGATTTTGGATCTATTATCTACATAGAAACATAGAATCATAGTTTGAGACCATTTTTAGACATCTTTTTGTCAACCATGTATATGACTTTTCAAAAAATTAATATTAAAATTATCAGCAGTGATTCAAACATATATACTCAAAATAAAATGTGATATTTTTCTGGTTTTAATTAATTTTCATTTTAAAAAAAAAGTTCAAATTTTAATTTAAAATTTAATGATTTTTAACATTTTATAACCATTTATATTTTGCAGAATATTATACTATTGGTTGAATTGTGTTTAAATATATAGATAATGATATTTTTATTTTGGAAAACTAAAAAATTAAATATTTTCTTAATGTGTGTACATCCTTCTAATCGACAATTAATCAAAATTAAGAGAAAATAATTTTTTTTGTTAAAATTTACGTCTTATTTAAATTTACGAGTTGTAAATGAATAAAAAAAACAGTCTTTAATACTCCTTATGTTCTATATTACTTATCATTTTAAAGTTAATGCACATAGATTAAAAAAATATTAAATTTATTAATTTTCAATATAAAAATATCACTAATTATCTACACAAACATAACTCAATTAATAATAAAATAAACTACAAAATATAAATCTATTATATGAAAGTTGAATCCCCTCTCCAGAGGTGGACACGTCAGCACACAAAAATTTGACACGTCAACATTTTTTGTTTGCTATACTGTAGTTTCATAT
>OVBI01002806.1:0-16649 GCA_900406495.1 Sisymbrium altissimum
AAAAAAAAATGAGAATACAAAAAAAAAAATACAAACAATACAACAAACCAAACTATATATAACAAACCAAAAAAAAAATACCAGCGCGTAGCGCGGGTTCTCACCTAGTTATAATTATAATGTATACTCGCTCCGTGTGGTTATTTCGAAGTTATAGAGTATCTTCTCTACTTCTCGGTTAAGGGAGTACCTAATTCCCGATTGGCAAGTAATGTGGGTTGGCAAAGGTTATAATGGTTGCCCAGTGAGTACTCATATTCCACGTAATATTATATAATTTACATCAATCATGATCAAAAGATCCAGAACAATGGATCTTACTTTAAACAGATGGTGACGGATTTAAAAAAAAAAACAAACAGATGGTGACGGATTACTTAATTTTCACAACTTTTCCTCAATGAATAGTTTCTTCTTCATCTTCATCTGGTCAATAGTTATAAAAAAAGATTAGTCAAAAGCTCTTTCAATGCATTTTATTTTAAATGAGGTGAGTGTCATATACTAAAAGCACAAAAACGTAACTTGGTTCATCCAGGTACAAGTTTTTAAAACTTCCATAATTTTTACGTACGTGTTTAATATATAGAAAACATTTTTTCTCTTTTTCATTTTAATGTTTTTTTTTTTCATTTTAAACTTAAAAACAAAAAAATCTAAACTCGTAACCCTAGCATCATGAATCATAACCTCCCTTTTACGTTTCAATTCATATATCTTTTATCACAATATATCAATCTCATGGATGGAAAGATTCGAAGTAGGGTGTTAAAACAGTAATGTACGAAAGTTTATGCGCACTACTGTGAGAATATGGTAAAAATGGCATAAATATGCATCACACGTAAGCTATATTTTTTTCTGAGAAAAAAGTTAACGAGAAAACTGTGTGGGAGAGAGAGATTATGTAAGAGAAGCAGAAACACATCCCAACATATAATTCCAAAAGTATACAATTGTCTAATCACAAATCAACCAGATCTACTTTTGGTAGATATTCTGTCTTCATCCAAAACTTTTTGAGTAAAATGTCTTTCAAAACATATTTTACTTTCACAAGTTCTTATCTAATAATTGTCTTTTTCAAGTTTTTACGATGGTGTTAAGCGGTACAACAGTAGAAGAATTCCGAGTTTTCCCAAAAAAAAACCCGATCAAACTTTCTAATGTAACATTATTAAGAAAAGAAAAAAAAGAAAAAAAAAGAGAGGAGAAACCCATCATTCAGATCCAAAGTTTTCGCATTAGGAGAGAACAACGTGATAACGATAACAATAAAAAAGGGGTAATGTTTGGGAAATCCTACAAAGCAAACATGCTCCAAAGTGATTTTCTGATCTGGTTGCATAAATAGGGATTAGTAGTTTACTGAGAGAATCTCAACATTTTTGAAGGGAGATATTGATAGTAATAAGAGGACTATTCTACACCTGATTACTTCTGATCTATAAAGAGCATCGTAAGAATGTTCAAGCAGCAATTATCAGATACCCATTGGTTTTCATCAGCTTGCGGGTTTAGAGAGCGCTCCTGCAGCAAACAGCAGATTTCTCCGAGAAAACTGCAACCATTGTAAAAACACACAAATATGTTTATCATATGCTTTGATCACCGAGCTTTGTAATGCTAGGAAGGAAAGGTTAAATATGACGGATCAATTATATGGCATACACCCTCAAACTTCGGTTCTAATCAAGTATTTGGTCACTAGTTCTCGGGATGAGTTGATTTTGTTCACAAGCACAAGCTGATAGACTTTACAAAGAATCCAGAGACGCAAAAGAGATCACAGGGTTTAGGAAATTAGCAGATTCATACACAAGCACAAGATGATAGCCTTATCAGATAATCCAGAGATGACAAAAAGTATCACCGTGTTCCAAAGTTGGTGGAACTAATTCTAGTAAAGAGAGCATAGCTTACTCGGAGAGCGTGAACTGGTGTGGACTTGGTGGGGAAAGTCCTGAGTGAGCGCAGTCTGTTTGAATTCCCATTTCTGATGAACAACAAATGATAAAATCATTTTTAACAAAACAAACTACTGTTCAAAGATAACAGTGATACAGCTTTGGAAGGAGTAAACTCACTTTTCCTCGGCCTTCGTCAATTTGGTACTTGAGGTGACGTCCCACAGTTTCACTGTGCAGTCCGCTGATCCAGAAGCCAGAAGAGAGCCCTCGCCGCTGTATGAAAAACAGGTTAGTGGTAAATTATAGCATTTCTTGAATTATTGGAAGTAGAGTTTTGCGGGTTCACTATTCCACGAAAGCGGGACTTGATCAACCAAGCCCAGCCATTCCATTAACTACCCAACACATTAGGGCTATATAACTCTCCACAACCCATAACGAGAACCCTCCGTAATTGAATGATAAAAAGAAACTAATTTCCTCTTCATCTCGCTCTCTCACCTGTAAGAGAGACTCCAAACACATGAATTATGGCCCATGAGAGGTGTGATACAGCGAGCTGTTGAGAGGTCCCACATCATGATGGTTCCATCTTCATCACCGGATGCCATATATCTCCCATCTGGTGACATCGCCAACGATAAAACCATACTCCTGTGCCCAATGAATATCCTGACACATTCCCCTGTTTGAACATCCCAGAGTCTAACCGTCTTATCACTAGAACCGGTTGCAATGTAGTTACAATTGGGATGCCACTGTACACACTGAAAAAAGCCATTTGACAAGTACAATTCAATAGTTATCCAAATGGCAGACTAGATGGACGATTTATAAATTATGATTGCCATGGCCACATTTACGTGAAAAGTGGACACTAAAGTTAGCCAATTAACAATGCAAAGTGTGACTTGGTAAACTAATTCCTTCAACTCTAATACCAAAACGATCAAGAACATTATCTATGAATGAATTAACAACTCAAACGGTCCCCTTTTATCTAACCTCTGTAAATTAAAACCCAAACGATGAAGATGAGGGAGACGCTTACATCAACATCAGATAGATGCCCTGCCATTATCCGCAGAGGTTGTATTCGGTCCATTGACCAAATTCGTGCAGTACGATCATGAGAACAGCTTGCAAAGTAAGGTCCTAGAGGGCTAAACTGCACCATGAAACGAGTATATATACATGCCCGTTCACCATAAATTCCAGTTTATGTAAGACAAACGTGTGAAATTAAACAGTTATACCTGGGCATCCCATACAGGGTAATTATGACCCTTGTAGCACACGAGATTGGCATTTAGTTTTGTGCTCCACAGCCGTACTGCAAATATGAATACATGGTTAGTAACTAAGATAAGTCCGAACTAACGAGCGATGGACAAATACATACTTGTTGTATCTGCTGAAGAAGATAAAACATAATCTCCAGGAGGGCTGAAAGTGGCCGAGTAAACTGGCCCTGAGTGACCCAGTAATAGTGTATAATTTCTTCTGCCAGTTGGTCCAACAATTTGATCATTTGTATCATTTTCACCCTCCAAAGCACCTGGAACCAGACAGCTTAGTGTCTATAACTTCTCATGGAAAAAACAAACAAGAATCATGAAAAAGCAACAAAACCAACTAGGGAAATGTTTGGAAGAAGTATCATTTTTAGTTGTGGATGTCAAAAAAATATGTAGTTTCATACTGAATGTCATTATGAAAAAATATATTTGTTGAAAAAACATACAACTGCCCGCTTGTCCTATCTTCGCCATGTCCCAGACCTGAACACCATAATAGTCACTTAGGCATCATTTCGGAGAGTAAGAAAACAAGAAAAGGAAACATATAAAAGCATTCAAGAATAAGATACCTTTATCGATGAATCTGAGAACCCACCAGCAACCAGAGATCCATCATGAGATATAGATGCACTGTTTAACCTGAAGAGGGGGGGGGGGGGGAAAAATGGGGGGGCAANAGTAATTAAACATTGGGAGAAGACGAGGACATTACCCGTTATGCGTATTAACAAACGTATAAAAGCTGACAGATGGCATTGCAATACTACTCAATTGCACACGATTTCTCAGGTCTTCAAGGATGGATTCCTCTACATCCGTAGACCTGACACAGAAAAATTGGAGATGAAAAAACTTAATATAAGTTAAAGGAGGTAAAGGCTTTGATAGCTACGATATTTAATTTTCTCCCTTAATCAATCATGCATCATCCATAGAGATCGCCTGCCCGTTACTCTTTCATGAAATCTTAACACACAAAAAAATGAGTAAGGGATTCGAAAGTACATTACTGGCAAGGCAAGTTCCGGCTTTACACGTGGCGCCGGCGACACCGTGCTGGTCTCTTGACGTGCAACTTTTGCTGTTGCATTTCCTGCTTTGTCCTTCTTTAACTTTTTTATGGAAGAGCCTTGCTTTCCAATTTCGATGGATCTTTTCTGAATACGGTATCAATTGACGAGTGAATGTGGGATTTTTAACTCAGAAAGTACTGATCTAAGTGGAAGCTACTTATCACCTTACTATCATCCATGTCCCCGTCTTTACTTTCTCCTTGTCCCTTCTCAGAATCAGACAGTAGACCTCCCGTCCTCTCCAGGCGATCTTCAAGGGAATCTTCAAGCAACTATGAATGAAAAATGCATATGTAGTTAATGACTTCGCGAATTTAATGTCTTCCCTGGGATGAGGTGGCGACAGGTATCCTTCCCGATAAAAAAAAAGTAAAAGAAGCTTTAGGAAAAAATACGTACTCCCCACTGTATTTCTTTTTGATTGACGTGATTAGCTGCCTCCTGAAAACTTCCAACAATGGTGACAGCCTCTATGTCATCAGATGCGGAATTAGGCTGTCCCGAGTAGACTGCAACAAATGAGCCACAACCAACCGTTGGATTTAGTCTTCTACTAAACAATCGGGCACACAAAAATGAAATACAGTGGGGAGAAAGAACACAGATACCTTGGAAATTGATGTGCTCGTTAATAATACCAAGCATTAAAGTAGATTCCGTCCTATGTAGATACTGAAGTAACAGATCATATGAATACTGCAACATTCAGTAAGCATATTAGAGGTCTGCAGTAGTGGAATTCATTTAATCAGACCAGAAACCTTGAAGCATTTGCCTTTTACAGCTAGTACTATAGCCAGTTTTCACATAAGTTTACCCGACAAATTTTTATGTTGATCTTGCTTTGTCTAAGGGAACGAGCAAACTCCATCTCCTGATAAGAACCACGGTCGTAGGACAGTATTAGGGGGGAAAAAATATATCAACATGATAGGACCATATAAGGAAGCTTAAAACCTCAAGATGAGATGGAGAAAGAACGCCTTCCAGCTTCTGAAGATCCCGTAAATGTATCATTTCATGATCTTTGCGGAAGCTGTTAAAGAAGGCTCTCGCTGGAAGAAAAATAAAATACAAGTAAAGTATATCCCTATGTGATTAAGTGACATAAGTCACTGCTTCCAAAAATCTTATAACTAAGCTTAAAGAAGAAAATACTCAGAATGACTAATTGTAAATACCGCCGAAAAAAAAAAAAGACTAATTGTAAATACCTTCTTGAGTGTGTCCTTTCCCGACGAGATCCATGTAACAATGGATAAAGACAGGATACATAACTCGGAGCAATTCATGCTATACAAATTCGAAAGAAGCTCTCATCAGTTTTGTGAAGGTTTATACAAAATGATACTAAAGCTGGAAAAAAGAAAAAAAGCGGACCTTATAGAGATCGAGTGAGTTATATGCCCATGACCTTAGTTTGCTGTAACCATCACGGTACCGAGTTGGATCGTTTTCTGATCTGGAAAACAAAAGAACCACGTTTCAATCAAACCAATTGGCTTTACATGAACAATTTCGGAACCCTATAGAAGAAAAAAATGCACCTCATTTTATTAATCCATTTATTTGCAGAAAAACCCTAATTCCTTCCCCAATAAGAAGGAACCAGAGAGCTCTCACTGTGAGGTGTATTCATAAACTCCAATTGACATATGAATTTGATAGACAAATTTTCCCAAAAGCTTCAACCAGAGAGTGTATTAATATTATCAGTTGTTTTAATTTATCAGAAACGTTTTCGGCTGTTTTAATTTCGATTTACGGTTTCGAAATTCACACATTAACACAAACATTCCCCAAATAATCCAAACGAAATTCGATTTTTAAACAGAAACAAAGAGAGAAATAAAGAGAGAGAAAGAGAGAGGGAGAGGGAGTAAGAAGAATATACTGGGAAAAGGAGCGAATGAGCTTGGTGAGCTCAGGATCGTTATGGTAATCGATAGAGCTGAAGCTGCTTCCATTGTTCTGGTGTAGTGATTCTTCTATCTGTTTTGCAGCGCTATTGAATCCCTTCTTCTTTAAGTAACCCATCACGAACTCGTCAACTTGCTCTGGATCCATTCTTCTTCTTATTCTTCTTCTTGCTCTCGATTTCAACTCTCGCTCGCTCTCTCTCTCTCTTTCTCTCACTGACTTCTTCTGCTCTCAATTTGCTTTGCTTACCTTACCTTTTCGGGTCTGTTATATCGATTTCGATTAATTTCAGGGCCTTGTCCATTAATGGGCCTCTTTAAAAAGCCTAACTGTGGCCCAAATTAATTGTTACAGACTTAACGTCTCAGGTCTTTATCAAGACCGACTCTATATAGTTTGAACTTTGAAACAATAGTAACGCGCGTTGATAACAAAACTTGTTGTTACTAGAGAAAATGTGCTTAAAGATGGATTATTCCTCAACAGTATTCTTATTGATGACAATGATAAGATTTTCAAGATACTTTCAAAGGTGTTACATCTTGAACAAAGAAAGTATAAAGTCAGGTCCACTGGGTAATAACCGGGATAAGCTCGAGTGGGACTTTCTTAGGACAGACAAGTCCATATGATTCTTCAAGATCTACATCTGTTGCCTTCATTCCTTCCGGGAGCTTCCAATCGAAACGGTAAAGTAGATTGACAAGAGTCAAGTGTACCAAAGCCATACCCATACCCATACCAAGGCACATTCTCCTTCCGCTACCAAATGGCAGCAGCTCAAAGTTTAGACCTTTATAGTCAATCTCCTTGTCCATAAACCTCTCGGGGATGAAAGCTTCTGGATCTTCCCAAACGTTTGGGTTCCTGTGAACAGCCCATATGTTGACATGGATCCATGTCTTCTTCGGAATGTCGTAACCTCCGATCTTTACATCTTTTGAAGCCTCTCTTGGAATTAGAAGAGGCACAAGTGGGTTTATCCTAAGTGTTTCTTTAATCACCATTTTGAGGTACTCGAGTCGTCCTATATCTTCTTCTGTGATCTCGTCTTTATTTTTGATCACTTCTCTCACCTCGGCTTGCACTTTCTTCAGAACTCTCGGGTTTGCAATCAAATGCGTCATCACCCATGTTATCGTGTGGCCAGAAGTGTCTATTCCAGCAATAAGAACATTCTGTAACAATCATCAATAGGACAAGAATTCAAACTTTATGCAATATGTAAAGAACCAACTGAATATTGATTGAGAAGTTTCTTGTTACGTACCAGAAGAATTCCTTTGGTGTGGTTTCGTGTAAGTTGAAACTCCCCAAGTCCAGTCTCTCCTCGTTCCATCTTGAGGAGCAAGGCAATGATATCATCTTTGAGAGTCTCATCGTCTAAATGACGCTTTATAGATTGATCAAAAAATGTATCCATTGCCTTAAAAACCTTCTCACATTTGCTATGTAACCCCGTGATCCTATCGATTAATCGACCAATAACAGGGAGGTAGTCCGCTACTGCAAAACTCCCCAACACCTCCATGGTTCCTTGAATGACTTCCTCATAAGTATTCTCAAGTTTGCTCCCTTTTAGATTTATCCCAAATCCAACTCTACAAATCACACTTCCTGACAACTTCATCAACTTCTGGTTGAAGTTGACCAGATTCTCCGATGAAGCAGATTGTTTGATGAAATCAACAAAGGAGGCAACTTCTTCTTCTCTTACATGTCGAAACGACTGTACTCTTTTCGCAGTGTAGAGTTCAACAACCGTCATCTTTCGTACTTCCCTCCAGTATTTGCTGTAGGGAGAAAAGGCGAGATCGTTTAAATTGTATGTAATTCTTGCAGGATAAGTCATATAAGGTCGCGAACAACAATCTACATCGAAAGTTTTTAAGACATCCTTCACTGTCTCTGGAGTTGACGCCACAACTGTAGAGACACTTCCCAACTTCAGGGACACTAGAGATCCATATTTTTCAGATAATTTGAACATGGAACGATGAGGTTTCGCTCCCAATTGGTGCAAGTTGCCAATTATAGGAAGTCTTGGTGGTCCAGGAGGTAGATTCATCTTCGTCTTTCTCGTGTTCTTTGCGATGAGTAAAGATGCAAAGAAGACGAATGTAACAATGATATACCACAGAACCATTTTGTCTTCCTACCAAAACAAATAAAGAAGACAGTTTATATCAATTTAATTCATTTCTAACTGGTGATCAACTTATTTGACATTTTTAAAAGAAATATAAATAGCGTTTTTTGTAGTGGATGGATGATATAGTAACCAAAAAATAAATCTAAAATTAATGTAGAAGACTCATCAATGCCATTAGCTCAAACAAGTGCTAAAACCGAATAATAAAAGAAATCATTTACCCGTCAACTCATTCTGCACTTTGTATCAACAAGGTAGTTTTTCCTATGCTATGCTTAAAATTTTTATTATAAATTTATTTAAAAATGAAAGTACATATTTGTCAATATTTAATATTTTTGCTTTATTAGTTTAAATATCAAAAACTCAAAACATAAAAATAATTATTTGTACTTTAGTTTTTTTTTTCTGTTTGGTTCTACATTTTTTTGTTGTTGTAATTTGGTACTTTGATTTAAATTTAGTGAAAATCTAATTATAAACATTCTTTTTTTTAGACAACTGAAAAGAATCATTTTATTTACATGATATTTTTATATTTTTTAAATATGTATCTGTATAAAAATTATAAATGTTGATCAAATTGGGTTATTTAATTTGTTTTAAATGAAGTTAATAATTTTTTTTATATTTAATCTAATAAACCGGCCATCAATTGCACATACCAATATACTCATTCATGCTTTAACAAAAATAAATTCAAAGATTGCGAATTCAATTAGTTTTCTGCGCACACTGATTAATGTATATAAATATAATTTTAAATATTTAACAATTTATTAATCTCAGAAACAAAATATTTAATCGCGTTTTAAGTCAAATAAATTTATATCATAAATTTTCTCTTAAAATGGTTGTGATGATGGCACATAAGTAACTCATTTTTCAACTAAAATTTAGGAGATGGAATGTGGAAGCGGATTATCTAAAACCACCAAAAAAATCATATTTGACCATAAGCCACTACAAAAAAACTTCTAAACCTTTTTACACGATTAATTAAGTACGCGCTACTTAATAATATATATAAATCAAATATTTAGATTCGAAGTCTAAAATTAATTATCTGAGTTATAATCCACTAAAAATACAATATAAGTGAATATATAATCCGGATGATTATATAAAATCAACCAAAATTATATATAAAAATATTGTATAACGTTATAAACAACTAAAATATATTTAAATTAAACTATAATATTAATGTAATTGAACTAAATGAAAAATTCATAGAAATTTTTTAGACTAGCTTTCATAAATATCTTAAATATATATATGATATTCATTCTCAAAGATATACCACACTTCTTAAATCTCTTATAAAAGCCATAAATCCTGACGTAAACACTAAGATATTCAGATTTTAAAACTCCATATATCCATATTTCAAGGTGGAACAGAAATTGTATCTCGAATACTTTAGTCTTTACCCGCCACTATAGCAGGAAGATACATTCAACTTTCGAATAAGTAAAGAAATAGAGTTTGGATACCTACGTTAAAGAGACGGAGCTTGGTAAGAGATCGAGCTTGGTAAGACTACCTTCGAGAAGTTTTTGTATAAGCGCCGCCGTATACGTCAGTTATTCCTCTATAGTTTGAACTTCCTGATTGACTTCTAAAGTAGAGACTTCACTTTCAGCATGTAGAACTTACCGAGCTTGGCATATCCTTTTTATAAACAAAATTAAGAAGTTCACTTTCTCCTCATAAGCGATGCGGAGAAGAAAAAAACAACGTCCACATATGCCATGTTAGGTAGTAGATCGAGCATATCTATGATTTGTTTATTTTGGCTCAACTTAATGTATTACTTTATTTCATTAAGAAAGACCAATTCATTCTTTATAGTATATATTACTCATTTCAGCATTTAAATCAGATTGGTACATGGCACGTTAGGTAACATTCTAATGATTTTCAAGACTAATATACATGTTTACCAAAAAAAGAGACTAATATACATTTAAAAAAAAAAAAGATATTCCAACAAGTTTGAAATGTATAAATAGAATACGTATATCAATTAAAATGCTGAGATGATTAATCACTTATAATATATAGGGTTAGTCTTGATTTAAGAAAATAAATGTATATTAGACTAACTTGTTGGAATATCAATCTAAATCATAATTTAAAGGTAACATCATTGCATAATTGACAATTGAGTTGATTTGCAAACTAATAATAAAAAAAAGACTCGATTAAGAAACCAGTATTAGAAGAAGCCAGCAATAAAGTATGATAAGTATCTGCAAATTGGAACGGATCCAATGTAATTAACTCGATACTTTTTTAATGAACATCTCAAAATATAGTAATTAGGTATTTGCATATAAATATACCAATATTTAGTGCATTTTATCATTAAAAACTCTAAGATAATAAATATTGTAAAACAAAACTCTAAGATAATAAATTGCATGCATTTATGACGGATATATAAATAATGGACTTTTTTTTTTGGCAAACATTCATTTTATGATCTTAAACTTAGAGAAACTACATAAGATAGTGGAATGTTCACATTTTAAAAAATAGGTTAGTCCGTTAATTAAATATGTTTTATATCAAATAGTTATAATTTATAAAATTTGACAGAATAATTCGTAAAAACGTAGTTATAGATTTGTTTGGAATTTTTCATATTCATAAATTTATCTAAATAATTTTTAGTTATTTATATACTTTGTTAAATTATTGTATTTAAAATAAAAGTTATAAAATATTGAAAATATAGAATTCATTATATTTAGGTTATTTAGATACATGTTTATGTATTGTATTATTTTAAAATATATTTATTAAAGATAATAATATTTTATATAATTATCTTTAATGAAATTTTAACAAAATCATTAATATTTAGTGGTATTACATGTAATATAATACATAAAAATGTTTTCCCTATATCATTTTCTATTTTAATAGTAGAAATTTAAAAATATATAATAATTTGACAACTATGTGTTTGAATATACTAATTTTTAATATATTAAAATATAAAATTCAAATTAATAAATTATACATATATGCGAAAATCTAGTCGATATATTTGATGTTTACATTATAAAGAAAAAAATTATATGAATAAAACTATGCACAGAAAAATTATATTTGTAAACATATAAAAATTTAACATTAATTGGTAGATTGGATATATACATAGAAAATTATTCATGTTCCAACTTTCAATTAAGCGAAAATAGACGATAATCTGAAATGCTTGTAAAATTTTGCCATTTACTTAGATGCAATTGCACAGTTGATAGTCTATGTAGTGCTGCATGTAGTCACTGTCCTTCATTTGCTAACACCATCTCTAATATACCACTATATTTTTTACTCTAAAGTAGAGTTTCTTAATGTATTACTTTAAAGTAAAATAATTTTAAAATAAAGTTAGTGTTAAAGTTTTAGAGTTATTTTAAAGGTATCTCCAACCTTACTCTATTTTAGAATAAAAGCTATATTTTAGAGTAAGATTCTCTCCAATCCTACTCTATATTTCTATAAAATAAAGTAAAATTTGAGTTTATTCTATATTTAGAATAATTTTAAAAATTTAATACTAATTATATGTTAGTTATTCTATTTTAGAGTAATACATTGGAGAGAAATCTTACTCTATTTTAAAGTAAAAAATAGAATAGTACATTAGAAATAATCTAAATTTGAGTTTATTTTATAGTAAAATATATAGTAGAATTGAAAACAATCTTTTTCTAAAATATAGTTTTTACTTAAAAATAGAACGGGGTTTGCAGATGCCCTAACATCTTTTGAGCACAACCTAGAGGTTAGAGCCACGTTCTTCCATTGTGAAAGGTATTTATTGAATTAATATTTTTTGGGAACGGAGAATGGGAATCATCGTTTCCATCGACATTGTCCAGTATTTTTTCTTGGGAGCAAATATTAGCTTCTTTTATTTTTAAAATTTAAACTATATTTAAGACTTATATTATTAAACATGGACTTGTATTTTGATGTTGCCTGCTACCATGGTTGTGTTTCTCTTTTCTTTTGATTTTTAAGATATATTTCAGTACTTTTTAGTTCTATTTTACTTTATTTCTCAAAAATAGTTAATCTTGGAGCCTATTTTAGTTTGAATTGTATATGTATGGTGAAGCAATTTTGAGTAGTTTCAGGCTTTGCCCAAACGATAGTGAAAGAAAATGAATATCTGAGAGAATTCTAATTGCTTCAAAAACTGAATCATCGGAAGAGATCAAACAGACAGAAAGGCCGACCGAACTTCAAGTCTTCTTAAACCAAGCCCTACCGCTTTCAATAAGACTGATTGAATTGCTAATGAAATGGCCTAATTGTCACCTAAATAAGTTCTTATCAAAGTGTAGTGCGATTTTTATTACATTGTTACAGGCTAACTTATTAAATGGCTTAATGGACTTTTATAAACTTGGAAGTCACACGGTCAGAGTTGTAATTACGGATTTGTTTTGTCTTATACGTATTTAATTAGTTTGTACGTACGAAAATAATGTTTTGTTACCCAGAACAAATTTTTATCCGTTTTTACAATCTTATAATTACACAAAAACCTAGTCCCTTGCTTGACCATATTTGTCAATGTCGGCATTAAATTTCTTTTCTCTATCAACCCTATTTGTCTTTGAGTAGTTTAATTGCAGTATTTAAAACATTTCTAATGTAAAACTGCATTTTTCATTTAAAATATAATAATTTTAAAGTGCAGTTGAATTTGTTTCAATCCTAATAAAAAATAGAGCGAAGTTAAAAATGATTTAAGATTATTTCCAATTTAATTTACTCTATTTTTTATTCCATATTACTTTTTATAGTAAAGTTACTCTAATTCTATTCTAATTTTGGTAAAATATAATAAAAATGGAATTACAATGTGGAATTACTCTATTTTTTATTCATTATTCTATTTTAGGTTTTAATGGAAAAAAAACTATTGAAGATGCTCTAAATCTTTGAAAACAATTCCATATTTTTCTTTTGATAATTCAATTGCGGCATTCTTGAAAAACAACAAATTCACGTGTTGTGTAGTAGTAGACGAGTAGTGATGACGAAATTCTCTTCATATAGTAGAATTTCCGGTTATTCATTAAGTCATCAGTTTGCACACGCACAAAAAAAAAAAAGTCAATAATAAGTCCTATCATAATTTTATTTTAAAAATCTGTTAATTGGATTAAGAATTTGTAATCGTTCGTCCAAACGATGCATTAATATGTTAGAATAGTTTGAACCACTAAACGTTATGGTTACCAGAAGTAATTTGCTAAACGATGGTCGACGGATTCATCAAACAACTTTCTTATTGATAATGATAAGGTTACATCTTGAATTGTAAGAAGAAAAAGGCATAAATTTAAGTCCATTGGGTAATGACCGGGATAAGCTCAAGTGGAACTTTCTTAGGACAGACAAGTCCATATGATTCTTCAAGATCTACATCTTCTACCTTCATTCCTTCCGGAAGCTTCCAATCGAAACGGTAAAGGAGATTGATAAGAGTCAAGTGTACCAAAGCCATACCCATACCCATACCAGGACACATCCTCCTTCCGCTACCAAACGGCAACAACTCAAAGTTTAGACCTTTGTAGTCAATCTCATTGTCCATAAACCTCTCAGGGATGAAAGCTTCTGGATCTTTCCAAATGTTTGGATTCCTATGCAGAGCCCAAATGTTGACATGGATCCATGTTTTCTTAGGAATGTCATAACCTCCGATCTTCACATCCTTTGAGGCCTCTCTTGGAATTAGAAGTGGCACAAGTGGGTTTATCCTTAATGTTTCTTTAATCACCATTTTGAGATACTCTAGTTGTTCTATATCTTCTTCTGAGATAGCGTCTTTGTTTTTGATCACTTCTCTCACCTCGGCTTGCACTTTCTTCATAACTCTTGGGTTTGCAATCAAATGTGTCATCACCCATGTCGCAGTTTGGGCAGAAGTGTCTATTCCAGCAGCAAGAATGTTCTGTAATTACAACAACGACAAAAGACACGAAATTAGAGAATGTGGTTTGAATTTTAGAAGATTTTCGTTACTTACCAGAAGGATTCCTTTGGTGTGCTTTCGAGTAATTTGAAACTCTCCAAGTCCAATCTCTCCCCTTTCCATTTTGAGGAGCAAGGCAACGATATCATCTTTGATGCTCTCATCGTCTAAATGACGCTTTATAGATTGATCAAAAAACGCATCCATTGCTTTAAAAACCTTCTCGCATTTGCCATGTAACCCTGTGAGACGATCGATTAATCCACCAACAATTGGGAAGCAATCCGCTGCTGCGAAACTCCCCACGACCTCCATGATCCCTTGAATGACTTCGTGATAAGTACTCTCAAGTTTACTCCCTTCAAGATTTAACCCAAATGCAAGTCTACAAATCACACTTGCTGACAATTTCATCAACTTGAGGTTGAAATTAACCGGTTTCTCCAATGAGGCAGATTGCTTGATGAAATCGATGAGGGAGGCAACTTCTTCTTCTCTTATATGTCCAAACGACTTTACCCTTTTCGCGGTGTAGAGTTCGATAACTGTCAACTTTCGTAGTTCCCTCCAATATTTGCTATACGGAGAAAAGCCGAGATCGTTGAGATTGTATGTTAGTCTTGCAGCGTAAGTCAAATAAGGTCGTGAACAACAGTCGACGTCGAACGTTTTCAAGACATCTTTTACTGTCTCTGGAGTTGACGCCACAACGGTAGACACATTTCCAAACTTGAGGGACATTAGAGATCCATATTTTTCAGATAACTTGAACATCGAACGATGAGGTTTCGCTCCCAACTGATGCAAGTTGCCAATTATAGGAAGTCTTGGTGGTCCAGGAGGTAGATTTTTCTTTGTCTTTCTCGTGTTCTTTGCAACGAGTATAGATGCAAAGAAGACGATTGCAACAATGATATACCACAAATTCATTTTGCTTCCTACACAACAAGGGATAGATTATTAAAGTCAATTAATAATACCTTAGTTGTCTCAATCTATTTGATAAATCTTAAGAGAAATATAAGTAGCATGTTAAGCGGAAATGAACCCGGGAAAAAAAATTATGTAATGTGAATGGGACGGTGCAAACTAAAACCACCAAAGCATCACTCTGCCGTAAGACAACGCAAGAACACTTATAATTTTTTTTTACACGATCAAGGTATCGGCAAAAATATATGCAACGTCGGATTAAGTCAAGAAACCATATGGATAAAATAAAAAACTAGTCGACTAGATAGAGAATATGAGGTTTTTCTATATTAATTAAACATCTACATAAGCAGAGAGACAGAGCTCAGTAAGATTACCTCTTTAACAAAGTGCAGTAGATTTAATTGAGGGAGAGGCAGAGGGAGAGAGGGCGAGAGAGAGATGATTTTTTTATTTTTTTATTATTGCACTTGTATTGTATGACAAGCAAGCGATGGCAATTTCATATTTATAAACCATGTGAAAGTGAGATGACGTTGTAATTACATAAACGTCCGCTTTGCGAATCATACATTCATTCACCACATGTTTTTGGTTATTAGTTTTTATGTGAAGTTTTTCCTACAAAAAAAGTTTGACCGGATCTTGCGATTGATTTAAAGAGAAATCTTTGGCCATCAGAATTTAATAATATTTTATGTATATCGTTGTCATCATGAACATAATAATATAGAATTCCACAAAACGAATAATGCTAAGATCTTTCAAGATAAGGTGAGACATGTATGTCTGAAAATGGCTGTGGTTGTAATTCAACGAGTATGAGTGTATGACTTGGTTTTGTAAGAGCGCCTCCACTGCAAGTTTTTAGTATATATCACAACATATAATAAATTAATGATTTCTTATAAAAAAAAATTAAATAAATTAATGATTGAATATTTCAAATTTGAAAACTCCACCAATTAGTTTGGGTTCTCATATTATTTTTTATTTTTTTGAGAACCTTAATTTAATACCACTAATTAATGATTTCTTATCAAAAAAAAAATAATTAATGATTGAATATTTCAAATTTGAAAATTCCACCAATTACAGTAAAACCTCTATAAATTAATAATGTTGGGACCATAAAAATTTATTAATTTATAGAGTTATTAATTAATCGATAAATTAATATTTATTAATTTATAGAAATGATGTGTTTAGTTCATAATATTTTTTAGGTTTTTCTTTGAAAATATTGATCTTCTAAAAAATTTAAAGAATCTAAATGAATCTAGTAATAATAATGACATTTAAAAACCTTAAATAATAAAGATGAAATTGTTTATCGCACTATAATAGATT
>OVBI01002807.1:0-16646 GCA_900406495.1 Sisymbrium altissimum
TATATATATAATCAAATTTATTTATAAATAAAAAAGCTAAACTCTAAAATAAAATTATTCCAAATATAGAATATAAGTAAGATATTACAGAAGAATAGAAAATGCAAATTAACCGTAATATAAAACATTCAAAACAGATGATTCATATAGCTTATCCAAGTACTGATCTCCTAATCTTTTTTAACACATAGTTAAAAGGATTTATTTACTTTTGTTCTATTGATATTTCATATAATGTTACTCAATTTAGAGTCAGTATTATCGGTCTCTTCCTAATAAACAATCCTTTAATTTTGTATTGATGGAGCTTTAAAAGTAAGAATACTTTTGACGAAAACACAAGCACACTAATTTTGATAAACAGAGCCCAAATGCATGGAACTGAGACATATAAAATTGAGAATATTTAACTTTAAGCAGTTATTTCAAATCTCCTGGCATTCAAAGACAATTCAGTGATGAAACTCATAGCTTTGACTACCACCAATATATAAGGCAATAAAAATATGATCCATGAGTCATATAATTTTTTAATCAAATGCTTATTCTCGTAAACAAAGATACATATCAAATTAGGGAGGTAATTCTACTTGTAAATTCTGGATTTTAACAAATACTTTCAACATGTTAGTTATGAGACTCAAGATGCAAGTAAGTTAATTTGCATATAAATTGACTGATATTTTATGTGTACCGGAGCAATATCCTCTGGAATTTTCACCTTCTTCAAAGTTTTAGGTCGAGGATTATCTTCAAACTCAGAATCCAGAGATACTATAGATTTACCTGGTGAAATTCCAAAATAGAAACAGACAAGTAAAAGGATATCATTGTTCACACATACTTTTGAATAGATACATTTCAACATAACTATGCTCTCTCATGTACTTTAACATTCTCATATTTAGCCTCACTACAACATGCATCACCGAATCCATGACGTGGCTCCCAGAGCCGTGCCTGACATTTATAAGGTTAAAAGTACGGAAAACAAAATTGGTTTTATATACAAAAAAGTTAGTAAATTTATTTTCAGAAAATTAATATCAAATATATAATTAAAAAAAGAAGATATAATTGAAACACAAAATTAAAAAAGAGAAAAATAAGTGTGGAATAAAACCCACTATAAAAGAACAAATGTTTTTAAAACCACAAAAAAAGAAAAAAAAAACAATAACGAGTCCAAAAGCAATTAATAAATTATAATTAGTCTTGGTGTAATTAATATATTATAATTGAAAAATAAGAAATAAGGAAACAAAAACGGTTTGTGACTCGAATTTGGTAATGGTCATATTTTAGACATCATTTTTAACCATCAAAACCAACAGATCTCCAAAGAAATTAGCTCTCAAAATTTTTTTAAGGTTATTAACCCTGAAGCTGTTATTTGATTAGTCTGTATTCAGTACCAGCTCTGGTGGCTCCATAAAACCAGCAAGAACAAGTTCATACTTTTTTGAAGTTTCAGGTTGAGAACTTTCTTCAAATTCAGAATCGTGAGATATCACTTGTTTTCCTAGTGACATCCCAAAAACAAAGTCAGAGAATTGTTGTTTTACCCTAATGATCAACCTAACACATATGTGGGTGCTATCAATCTCCCACACTATTATTTGTTTTAACAGAGGGTTTTTTCGATTCAGCTAAAGAAAAAATGATCATAAGAAATATAAGTAAAGAAAAAAGTAATGAACAAATGTTTTACTTGAAGTAAGATGGTGAATGATTTAATATTGATAGCCGGACTGTTGCGCCGGAAAAAAATCTTCGTCTCCTAATAAGTTAGGAGATTATTTATACAATAATCGACACTTATGTTTGTATTATATAAGAGAATAATTATCCCTAACTACATCGGTTACAATCTCAAAAAAATAAATAAGTAACGGCCATAAGTTAAATGTCTTTCTTGATTTCTTATGACGTTGCACTCTAAGTCTTTATTTCTCGACTTCCCTTTGATCCCATGCTCCGAGTTCGTTCTTGAAGTGCTGCGCCTAATGTTTGTTTGTCTGGCCTCGGGATGTTGGCTGAAGTCTGACTTCCTTATTTTTCTCCTCGTCGAAGTGATTAGGTGGTGACTTATGCGGAGATTACTGCGCTTATTTTGTTCCTTCCAAGAGAGAGAGGCTTTCTCTATTTCCCATCTTGGAATATGGAAAGAGATCTTCTAGAGGGCGAAAGCGATGAGGACTCATTTCCTCTGCTTCGTCCCGAGTTTTCCTCCCTCGAGGAGCTCGTGAATCACTGTATAAAAAGCGACTTTACTTCCGGCAAGGGTGAGTTCCCTGACTTCATATGTAATCTCAAGGGAAATGGGAAGGGAATGTGAAGAGTTTGTTGCCAAAGTAAGTGTTTCTTTAAATAGATTTATCGTTTGTTCCGGTACTTTCTGACTATAATCTCCCTTACTCTTTGTCAGATTAAGGTGAGGCATAGTATCGAGTGCCGCAGGCACTTGGTGCTCAGGATGAAGATGATGAAGTTCGATAGGGAGATTTCCAGGTCTGAGGTGAGTTTGGGTGTTAGAATCCCCTTTCATGTTTTAGGAAGGATGCAGCGTGGAAGCGATTGCCCCTCTCCCCGAGAGCTTCAATCATTTCATACAAGACTTGATGGTTTTTAAGGTAGGTGTAATCGATCGATGGCACCTCTGCTAGAGGAGGGGATCACGGTTGGATCCTCCTCCGGAGAAAGGAAGGAAATAGTGAAAAACTGCTAGTTTTATTTGTGTGCATATATATATATATATATATATACGTTTTTGTTTTTTATAAGAAAAGACAGAGTTTCTTTTTGTATAAAAACTTTTATTTTTAGAAGCATGAATTAATAGATTGATTTGGGTGCTATTTTTACGACTTTTCCTAATCGTCGAGATTCAGATTAGTGAAAATTGATTTTCCGATCCTCTTGAGACTGCTTTTTTTTAAGGAATATTTCATAATTATAGCACCTAATATTGGCCAATGAACCTATTATAAAATTTGAGCCTACTGCGAGATAGTGATGTTACTCCCACAATTTCCCAGATGCTGAAAGGATTGATTTTTGAGGTGGTGAGTGAACATAGCTATCCTGCCAGCTCGGATAGAACTGTTAGTGGTGAATCACATGCTCCGAGACTAGTGGTTCATCCGTTCCAAGGAGGGATTGCCTCTCTCGACAAAAATAGTCAATAATCTATCCTACGAGGAGCGGACCGTGGCAATTAAATATATGAAAACGGTGAGTTATTAGCTTTTGGACATTTTTGATGGTATAAATATCCATGCACTAAATATTTATTGTGTGACTCTATGAAAAGGTATTCAAAGTATGCATGCACTAAATTTTTGGTATCTGACTATATGACATGTACAAATCAAAAATTATCAAATTGGGTAAACATATATCTGACATTGTTTCTTTTTTTAGTTTTCAGAGAACAACTATAAAAAAGGCATCGTAATGACTATGTTGATAGTACTACAAATTAAATTCTTCTATTTAATCTAAAATTTGACCAAAGAAAATGATATCTAAAACAATGAAGACAACTTTTTTGCTCATGGTTCTTGTATTCACGTCAACTTGGTCTTGTTTGAGTGCTCAACCGACAGATACTGAAGGGTGTTGGAAGGCGTTTAAGGGTTCCTCAAGAGGATGTTTTGATAGGTTAAAGGGAATTTCACATTTACATTTTCATGGGATCAGTAAACAATGTTGCGTAACCTTTATAGCGGCTAATGATTTATGTTGGGCGATACTCTTTCCAAGCATGCCTTACATTCGTTATATATTTAAGGGTCTTTGCCTTATCAAGCACTCTTTACATTGAAGTGTTTGAGTATTTCTTTATTTGATATTCATTAAAATAAGAGTAAGAGATCATCTACTTTGATAATCTATTAATAATCATATTTTTGTTATTACTATCATGAAATATTATGTAGACAGTGTAACTCATATATATATGGTCAAAATTAAATTAATTGGATGAAATTGTGAGCTATTGAGCATATTGTTGATGAATCTTATTTTTAGTTTCTTAGTAATTAGAAAAAATGGTCGAGTTTTTCATCTTAAAAAAGTACTAAGGATTCCCCACTTTTTTCGTCAGTCAAGGTATCCTCTTTTTCGCCCAAAGAACTAATTAAATTTTGATCTTACAGTTTTGTTGCTATGCCTATCTTTAGAAAAAAAAATTCTAAAATTTTTCGTATATTGTCTAGATCCTCGTATTAGTTTGAAAAATAAAATTTTCTGTTGTGGATGATTTAATAAGAGCATGTTCAATGTAATAACCCCTCATGAGGTTTTTACTTAATATTTAATTATAAAACTGATGTTAAAAACCTTTGTTAAGATATTTTTGTTTTATCTGTTCCAATAGCACTACAAGAAAATATTTTTATCTGACTAAAACTATGATCAATGAATTGGTCAAAATGTTTTTTTACCATATTTCAACCAGTTTATGATTAAATTTAAATATAGTCAATAAATGGTCGAATTTGTTTGACCAAACTGTTTTGTTGAAAATTTGTCAAAAATAATTGACTAGTTTTTGACCATATAAGCATATGGTCTGATTTGTTTAACCAAACTATTTTGTTGAATCTTTAATGGTAGAATCCCATTAAATAAAGACTCTTTAAAAAAATTAATAATTAGTTAGTTATTATATTGTATATCATATATCATATTATCAATGATAAAACTATAAATACTTATAATATAAAATAAAAAAATTCTAATTTTTTAAAAAATTAGAATTAGTTTCACAATACTATATATTTTTTTCAAATCTCAGAAATTATTTAACCATCCTAATATTTTTATTGTATCAATTAATATTTATTTAAAATAAATAATAATATATAATTCTAAATTATGCATAATAGAATTTGTTAGATAGATAATTTTAATTTATGATTTCTAGTAAAAAATAACAATAATTAAATTATTTAATTAAGATTGTAAGTTTTTGTGAATTTGATTTATTAGAAAAAAAATATAAACCTATTAGGAAAAGACATCTGTAAAAAAAAGAGAGTCTTTTGAAAAGAGATCGAATTAAATCTTAACATAGGCATGGGCAAAAAACCCGAACCGGAACTGAATCGAAAAGCCGGTTTGAATCCAATCCGATTCTAATCACAATACCTGATGGTTCTTGAATATTGATACCCGTTGGTATCGGATAATACCCGAACCGAATTGATACCCACTCGAGTATCCGAATAACCTAATTATATTGAAGGTATTATATCTTTTTTTATATTACAAGTATATTTTAAGTATTTCAATTATACTTTTTTATTTTCTTTCAGTTTTTGATATTTAAGATATATTTTTAAAGTTTTTATCAGATATACATAAATAATTTGGGTTTTCAGATATATTTTTGGATATATTTCGAGTATTTCGGGTAATAAATATCTGAACCGAATTGAAACCAAATAAGAACCGAAATTTTTCACTATCCATTAAATACTCAAAATTAATAACCGAATTGATCTGGAACCGGAAGGAACCAAACCAAAATCGAACCAAAATTCTATTAAGTATTTATTGGGTGCAAACTCCGCTACCCAAAACATACAGAACTGAACGATTCCTCTCTAAAACCAAACTGAATATCCGAATGCCCAGAAACTTAAAAAACCGATTCTTAAATGATTTAGTTAAAAATCGGTTTTTAGTTTAGTATGTAATTTTAATCTTACTACTATTAATTGAGAAGTACATTTTTAAAAATACTTCAAAAAAACTTTTTATTTACAGTGATGCCACTACTTTTGTTTGGCAATAGATTTTATAGTAATCTATCCATTTTTTTCCCAATATTTATTGTTTCCTAACTTCCAAAATTTAAAAAATATTATAGGATTTTATTCCAAAATTCTAGAATTTTAGTTTTCAAAACTGTGGACCAATTAAAAAAATGAAAAAATAAATGTGTAACTTGTATTTTTATTTTTTAAAATTATATTATTATTATATAATATTTATAAAAAATTAAGAAACACAACATAAAATATGAGATTTAATATATTTTAAATTTCATTCTAAGTTTTATATAATTCAAATATCGCTATTTATTTTTATATTATATAAAATTATTAAGCTATAAGTTTGATAAATAATATAATTCTTAAAATTCTAAAACTATCCTATCAAAACAAAATATGAATCATAAATAATATAATCTTTCTAATTCTAATAAAAAAAAAAATTCATATAATAAAAAATCTCAGTTAATATATTAATCTTTCCAATTCTAAAAATTAATTTAAAAAAAAAAAATATTACTCTGCATAAATACCGTTCAAATTATTAGCATATCTCGTATATCTTGTGAATATCTTCCTGCAATATTCTGTTGTACATTCTTTCTATTTCTACTTCTCCTCTTATAAGGCAATCGTATATGTATAAAAGGTGCTGTAATCTCTTTGTTAATTATCAATAAGAAAACCCTTCTTACATGGTAGCAGAGTAGAAGATCTGACCTAACTCTTAAAACCCTCTTCAAGCCGCCACTAACCACAAGACTCCCCCTTTTTCAGTCAATTCTATCAAAAGCTTCAAGCTTCGTTAGTCTCTCTCTCTTATTTTTCCAAAACCATGACAGAAACAAGCAGCACAACGTCCTCCGCCATAACCATACCTGTTTACAACAATCTCGAACCAACCAACTCCCTCATCTCTCTCAACATGAACGGCATCACGAAGCTAACCTCTGCCAACTACCTCACCTGGAAACTTCAGGTCTATGCACTTTTTGAAGCTCATGAGCTCCATCACGTCATTGATGAGGTCGACCAGACCCCTTCAGCCACCATCACCAGTGCCGCTGGTCTCTCCACACCAAACCCTCAGTACGCACCTTGGCGTCGACAAGATCGCATTCTCTATAGTTCCCTACTTGGAACTCTCTCTCTTTCGGTTCAACCCATCGTTGCTCGAGCCACATCCACTCGTGAGATCTGGCTCACACTAGCTCGCACCTATGGACAGCCCTCTCGTGCACACATTAAGCAGATCAAGCAACAATTGAAGAAAATAATCAAAGGTTCACTATCTATCAGCGATTACATGCAAAGCATCCTCACCAAATCCGATCAGTTAGCTCTTCTTGGATCTCCCATGGAACATGAAGATCTACTTGATGTTATCGTTGATGGTCTCAGTGAAGAATACCGTGCTGTAACTGAGATGGTCAACGGTCGCGACACTCCGATCAGCATTGAAGAGCTTCACGAGAAACTCCTCCGCCGTGAACTCACTCTTGCCACTGTTGATGTCTCATCGTCAGTCTCTCCACTTCCAGTCACCGCCAATGTCGCCCATCGCTCCAACAACTCTTATGGTCGAGGCGGCTCTTCCTTTAACAACAACAACAACAACTATGGTCGTTCTCAGAACCAAAGTCGTGGAAGCTCTCGTGGTGGCTCCCGTGGCTATCAAGGCAAGTGTCAAATCTGTGGCGTCTTTGGTCACAGTGCTCGACGCTGCAATCAACTGTCCTACGCTTCACCGCAACATCATCAAAATCAACCCGCATCTCCATCTGTGCATCATGGTCCACCGATGCCACCTTCTCACTGGCAGCCACAGGCTCACTACACGACATCGTCTCCGCACCAGAATGCTGACGGCTCATGGCTCTTTGACAGTGGAGCATCCCACCACATCACATCTGATCTAGCAAATTTGTCGCTGCACTCACAATACACTGGTGACGACAATGTTACTATTGGCAACGGAACTGGTCTTCCGATCACTCATACTGGTTCTACACACTTACCCTCTTACTCTCGCCCTTTAACATTGTCTAATGTTCTCTGTGTTCCGTCTATTACCAAGAACCTCATCTCTGTGAACAAATTATGTAAGACTAATAATGTCATGGTACAACTTTGTCCTGATACGTTTCAGGTGAAGGACCTCAAGTCGGGAGCAACACTACTTCGAGGACTAGCTAATGGGGGAGTCTACGAGTGGCCTTCAAAACATTTTCCTTCTGTTTCAGCTTTTTCTTGTGTTAAGTCCTCTCTTATTGATTGGCATTCTAGACTTGGGCATCCTTCTCTATCTATTTTAAAACAAATTGTTTCAAATTCAGCTTTACCAGTTTCAAATAAAACATTTTCTCATTGCAAAGCATGTGCTACATCAAAAAGCCATAAACACTCTTTTTCGACAAACTCAATGACCTCAAACGGTCCACTTGATCTTCTCTACTCTGATGTTTGGACATCCCCTGTCCATTCTATCGATGGTTTTAAATATTATGTGGTATTTGTTGATCATTTCACACGTTATGTTTGGCTATATCCTCTGAAACTAAAATCTCATGTTCAACAGGTGTTCGTCTCTTTCAAAGCTCTTGTCGAAAATCAGTTTAATCGCAAGATCAAAACACTTTATTCCGATAATGGTGGGGAGTTCATTGCCCTTGCATCCTTCCTTTCTACGCATGGAATTTCACATTTCACTTCTCCCCCCCCCCCCCCCCCNCCCTTCTCCCCCCCCCCCACACTCCTGAACACAATGGTCTTGCTGAGCGACGACATCGTCATATAGTTGAAACGGGATTAGCTCTCCTCACTCATGCTTCCATGCCCACCTCTTATTGGAGTTATGCCTTTTCCACTGCGGTATACCTCATAAACCGCATGCCCACCTCTACCATCTCTAACTCGGTACCCTACACCCTTCTCTTCAATACACCACCGAACTATTCAAAACTTCGTATCTTTGGATGTCTTTGCTACCCTTGGTTACGACCATATTCTCCTCACAAACTTGCTTCCCGTTCGTCCCCTTGTGTCTTCCTTGGCTACTCTTTAACACAAAGTGCCTATCTCTGCTTTAATCCATCCACCTCTAGAATTTACATCTCCCGTCATGTTGATTTCCAAGAATCTGCATTTCCCTTTTCTCAGCCTAGCTCCCCCACTGTGTCATCTTCTAATTCGTTTTCTTCTGACACTGTACTTACTCCTTCTGCGACTTTAGTTCCTGTTTGCAGGTTGCCACTCGAGACTCCGTCGAATGCTACTCCTCTCACTCCGGCTATATCGCCAGAACTCCCGACAGAGTCTTCTTCACCCATCCATGTGCCGTCTCCGACGACTTCACATTCGGATTCAGAGTACACATCTCCATCTTCATCTCCCTCTCTGAGTCCCTCGTCAACAATTGCACCATCAGCTCCTGCTCAACCTCCACAACGCATGATCACGCGCTCTATGAACAACATTCACAAGCCTAATCCTCGATATGGCTTACTTGCTGTTCTCACTGAACTTGAACCCACATCAATCATTCAAGCTCTAAAAGACGGCAAGTGGCGTGCTTCAGCTGGAACTGAGTATAATGCTCTTCTGAACACTCACACATGGGATCTGGTACCACCACATGAAGCTCAAAATGTTGTTGGCTGTAAATGGGTATTTCGCATCAAACGGTTACCCGATGGTTCCATTGACAAGTACAAGTCTCGACTAGTTGCAAAGGGATTCCACCAACGCCCTGGCATTGACTTTGATGAAACATTCAGCCCTGTTGTAAAACATGCCACCATTCGTGTTGTTCTGAACGTTGCTGTTGCTCGGAACTGGTGTCTCCGTCAATTAGATATTAATAACGCGTTCTTGTAAGGCACATTGGATGAAGAGGTCTACATGCAGCAACCTCCTGGTTTTGTTGACAAAGACAGACCTGCCTATGTGTGTCGTCTTCGAAAACCAATTTATGGTCTCAAACAAGCCCCTCGTGCTTGGTATAACGAGCTCCGCAACTATCTGGTCGCTCTTGGTTTTCGCAATTCCATGGCTGACACATCTCTCTTTGTTCTTCGCCAAAGTGGTATCTATCTCTATGCTCTTGTTTATGTTGACGACATCGTGATTACTGGGAGCTGTAACAAAGCTGAATATCGGTCTGTCTCCAACACTGCATCTGAGGTCAAATGGCTGCTCTCATTACTCTCCGAGCTACATATTTCACCGTCCAATATGCCAGTTATCTACTGTGACAACATTGGTGCCACCTACCTCTGCGCCAACCCAGTGTTTCACTCTAGAATGAAACATATTGCCCTCGACTATCATTTTGTTCGTGAACAGATTCAAAACAAGCTTCTTCGAGTCTCTCATATCTCCTCCGCTGATCAGTTGGCTGATGCACTAACAAAACCGTTGCCACGGACTCGCTTTTGTGATTTAGCAGTCAAGATTGGAATCACCTCCGGTGCTCCATCTTGAGGGGACGTATTAGCATATCTCGTATATCTTGTGAATATCTTCCTGCAATATTCTGTTGTACATTCTTTCTATTTCTACTTCTCCTCTTATAAGGCAATTGTATATGTATAAAAGGTGCTGTAATCTCTTTGTTAATTATCAATAAGAAAACCCTTCTTACACAAATAACCCCGTCTGAAGAGTTGGCATAATCCTATTTTATTTTAATCTCTAAAAAATGCTAAAAATCCCACTCAAAACTTGCATTGAACCTGGTCTAATACTCATTGGAAAAATAGAAACAGGGTAAACCTTGAACGAGTATATCTATTTTTGTTTATGAGATCCGACAAACAGCCATGTGAAGATCTGGGTTTTGCAGACCAATCTTAAACATGATACTAATATGAGGGGGAAAAGGAACACTTTAAAATATTAATGCTTTAGTTCATAATGAAAACTGAAAAGGTCTCGGGCCCATTGTATGTTTGGTTAAGATTTGAAAATCTTCAAAAAAAAAACAAAGAACTGAAATTTTATTCGACCGAACAATTTTTCTTTATTGCAATCACACGTTCACAAGACGACATAGAACAAGTCTCCAAAGACACATTCATTCATTTATTGATTCACACGATCCAAGAGAGAGTCTTCCGGATCTCAGACCCGACCCGACCGACACTCTCCTTAAGCGAAACGGGGCAGTTATTCCTTACAGCAGTGAGCTCATACGGCGACGTATCGGTTGCAAGCCATTGCTCAACTTCGAAGTTTTGCTGCGAGCACTTAGCGTGAACACCTGCCGTCGTGACTTCCACGTAGTTAACATACCAACCGTGGTGGTCGCCGGAGCCGTCGGATGTCAGATTCAACGAACAGACTGGACTCGGTAGACACGGAGCTTTGCCACTGAAAATGTCGAGATTACCCCTCTCGTAGTAGTTGTAACCTGGTCCCATTAACCCACCCCATGCCTCTAGGTTTTTGATCCCTATGTAGTCTCCGTATTTGTCGTAGATCCTAGCGCTTATGATCGACTCCGTGCCGGCTTTCCAAATCGATCCGGTTCGGAGGTAGAATGTGTATACACATTCTGATTCATCGTCCTGTAGAATCAAGAAAATGATATTTTTGGTTTTCTTCAAATTCAAGAAAATGATTTTTTTTGTTTTCTTGAAGCTCAAGAAAATGATTTTTTTTTTTGTTAACTAGTCGCTGATGATGAGATTTAGGGAGCTTACGGCGAATGAGATGGAGGAGACGGTGGCGATGACGAGGAGGATGGAGAGGAAGAGAACGTCACGGCGAGCCATTATTGGTGATATGAATGTAGGAAAATGGAGATCTGATCTGTCCAACTATTAATAGATTGTTGCAAATATTTAGAGTTTTGAGTCTTGAGATTTCAAAGGAGAATGGTAATTATCGTCTGCTTTTTGGAGTAGCGTGTGATGTTGACGTGGCGGTTTTGGTCCGTTGTGATGAGTGAAGAGTATTTTAAAGGATCCTACAAGCACGTCGTTAACTCTGCGGACAGGTCGGCATGAGGTGATGACAGATTACTTAACTACTTGAGATCTCGAAAGTTATTTTATATGAAAAGTAGCAACCTTTTCGTAATTTTCCGTATCATTTTCTAGTCAAATATAGGTTTCCATTATAATGGAATGTGTTTCACGTGGATTGGCGAAAGAACTAAAAAAGCGTAAATATTTTAACAAAACTTTCGATTGTATAAAAGTTTTGCCCATATAAAGATAAGATTTTCCTTTCATTTTTTTTCATGTAAAGCTGTTTATTTGATGAAAAAAACAAAGAAAAATATGTGCATATGTGTTAGTTAGAAAAATGAGATAATTTTTTTATAGTATTGTCAGCGGAGCAGAAACAAGGCCCACAATCATAACTTTGAATGGCCGAAAGCTGCGTTATAAACTCTTTTTTGTTTTCCTTAACTTTTTTTTTTGAATTATGTTTTCCTTAATAAACTTGCGGATACAGTATTAACTTTTTAATGTTACACTGTATTTTTGTGGATAATTGGTTGGATTGTAGGACTTTTTTTAACTTTATTTTTTCTTTATAAATCTTATAATTACCAATTATATTTTATCTTAATTTTTAACGTTATAATCCAAATAAATACAAATAGCTGTAAAAACCTTATTTTCTAAAATCATATTTTTAAGGCTGTAGAGAAAAATATATGGTTATAAAAATCTTTTTTTTTCATTTATTATTTATAGTTGTATAAGATACAGTTACATTAAATATATCTACAAACAAAATTTTATAACAAATAATATAGAGATACAATCCAATTAATCATCCACAAATATTTTCATTTCGAAGTTTTCCTCTCCTCTCACACCAAAAAATTTTCCTTAAGAATAGATAATGTTATAAGCTATTTTCTCATGCGCGTTTTACATGATTTTGTTGTTTTGTTTGATGGACGCGTATAATGGTATAAACTATTCTTTTTATAAAATATTACGTACATTGATTTAAATGATTTGAAATTTCTGAACTTTTTTTTTATATGAGTGTTAATTTCATCAAGAAATGAGAATGTTTGTGATCAATTACAATAATTTTCTTAACCAGTCATGAGACTAGACATTGCCAACAATAATAATAAATATGGTGCGTATAAGTCTATTGTAAAAAATAGATGATTAACTAGTCTCAAATATGTTTATGAAAAGAATCGATCTCGTAACAAACGTCTTTTTTATCATCAATACAGTCTATAATAACAGAAAGAGGACAACTGAAGGTGAGTTGGCAAACTCTAAATAGCAAAACCTTCTCCAAACCAACCAAAGTTTGAGTAATGCAACAACAACCACTTGCTTTTTCCATGCAAACCCTAATTTTCGCATCCTCTCTCAATTCTCTCTCTTTCGTCCTCCCTCTAAGCCAATCTCCACCATACATTCTGTAACTCCCACCTTTCTCCGATGGAGGGGCCACGGCTTCCTCCTTCCGCCACCTTCCATGAATCCGACGATGACAAACCCGACGATCCTCCTTCCGCCTGGCACCGTCCAACCTCGAGTCTCCCCGCATTGCCCTCTCAAGATCCTCCACCACACCATTGGCGTAATAATTCTCTTAATCTCTCCCCAATCCTGGCCACACCCACACCTCCCCGGTCTCTTCCTCCTCCGGATTCAATCCCTGAGCTAGAGACTTACGTTGTCCAGGTACCAAGAGATCAAGTCTATTGGACTCCTCCTCCGGAACACGCAAAGTACGTCGAGAAACGCCGTAATAACCCGGAGAAAAACAAAAAGAATGGGTGTTCTAAACGTCTTATGTGGTTCTTTATCATCTTGATCGTTTTTGGATTCATCCTCGGTGCAATCACTCTCATCCTTCATTTGGCTTTCAGCCCCGCTGTTCCTGTTTTCGCGGTCGAGAGATTAATTGCAAAACCAAGCAATTTCGAGGTCACGTTGAGAGCCGAGAATCCGACTTCTAACATGGGGGTAAGCTACATGATGAAAAAAAACGGTATGCTTTCCCTAACGTACAAGAACAAGAGGCTAGGACGCGGGAAATTCCCAAAGATGTCCCAGGCTGCGTCTGGATCCGACAAGGTCAATGTGAAGCTCGATGGGTCGACCAAGAACGCGGTTATGCCACCTAGGGGATCGAAACAACCGGTGAGTTTGGTGCTGATGATGGAGCTAAAGGCAGACTATGAAGCAGGACCGGTGAGAAAGAACAAGGAAGTGGTGGTGACTTGTGATGTTAAGGTTAAGGGATTATTAGATGCCAAGAAGGTCGAGATTGTGTCGGAGAATTGTGAGAGTGAGTTTAAGGACTGACACTCTCTCTATATATATATAATTTTTTCTTATATATAACGTGATTGTGTCGTTAGATTTACAGTGTGCTTAATTAATTTATTACTTTCGATGTAATGCTCAATTGTTCAATTTTTTCTTCCCCGAATGTCTTTGTTTTTACTCAATATTGTTGAACGACAGAAAGAAACCGAGAACAATAAAGACACAATAGACAGAGAGCTTTTTTTTTTATATATAAAGTATATTTGTTCTGGAGACTATACATATAAATTTAGACTATATAGCTCTGGTAATCAAACTTTTGAAATCGTCTGCTTTTTATATTCAGAAGAAACAAGGTGTTAAATTTATTTATAAATTTAGACTATATAGCTCTGGTATTTCTTTTCCACAGGGGTCCATCTCAATATAACTGGGCCTGTATTTAAAATGTTAAAGCCCGAGTCCTGAGACTTTTCTCATACTATTTTTCACAAATTTTCAAGTATCCGTTTATTTCAAAAACTTGATAGAAAATGTTGTAGTGCTTTTAGTTTTTGTATATGGTTTGAGCTAAGCCTAAGCTGCATGGAACTGTAAGTGTCACCCGGAAACAGTGTTTGTAAACTTGGACACGATTGTCTATCTTTTAAACATGTGTGTAAAATCCACATGCCCGATTTAGAGGATAAGTAAGTGAAATATTTGATTAGGACAATCATTTTTAAAAGGAGCAAATTTTTAAAAACTTTTATACATATATATACATTTTAACAATATAGATAATAAATAAATTTTGATGAGTTTTTTTTTAAATTAGAGTAATATTTATTCGACTTTTTTTATAAGAGTATTAAATAAATATTAATAAAATTCTATTTTATATCATAATTAAAATATTAAACAATAGAATTAGGCAATATAATATATCTTTTTTTCATCTTCATCGTTTTATTCCCATTTTTAATTCTTCCTTAGACATTGTCTTCTCAAAACTCACAAAATATTAAGGATAATTTATTTTTTTACCTTTTTAATTTATTTTTATTTTTATAAATAATTGATAGAATTTTAGTCTTTTATATAAAATTTAAATATTTTATAATATTATTATTCTGTAATTTTAGATCAAATTTATAAAAATGCATAGTTTTTGTATTGGCAGAGGCTAATATAAAACGTTACTTCAGCATTAATAATCTATTATATATATTAACATCTTTCTTTATCGACAAAAGATGATTTTAACTCAAATAGAAATTTTTCTTGATTTACACTTAAAAAAGGTAGTTGATGAATCATGGTTACATTTAAAAAAAGATAAGAGATGGATTCACAAAAACCAATCTTGGGTCTTTAGTATCAGATTTTTTTTTTTTGTTTTTGTTAAAGGAGGTTCCTACAACTCCACACCCCTTTGTATATGAAGATTTCCTCATAATTCTCAAGATCATCAGTAGCAGGTGAGGATATGCCAATCTTGAAAAGGCGACAATGGCAAAAGGTTTGAATATGTATAGATTTTATTGATTAAATTTTATCATATATTTAGGGTGCATTTTCATCTTTGTAAACCAAGTTTTTTCCTGTTCTTTATACATTAGTTGGTGCAATTTGGGCATTAAATCACCGAGTATGTTCTCTGATTTCCAAAGCTTCATCTCACCTTTCAGCATTGGTAATGTATGTATCTAAAATTGCTTTAGTGTTCTTCGCTTGGTATTTAATGCTTCTATTTGTTGTATTTATGTTTTCCGCTTGGTATTTAATGCACCTGTTTCTTTAGCCAGTTTGGCTATTTTGTATTACTTGTTGAACAATATATTTTTGGATGAAATTTAAGCTTTTATTTCTCGTGCAAGGTTGAAGTTTAAGCTTTATCTATTATCTATAAAAGTTTCGTTTAATCAATAAATAAAAATGTCTTGAATTTGATCACGTGTTGCTTACGTACGATATCAAAGGGGTCTATCTGGTCAGTGAGTTGTGAAAATGGTATATGTGAAAAAAAAAAAAACTAAAAGATGATATATTTGCAAATCATATCTATCATCGAACCAAAGAAAGAAAAAGACTAAGGGTCCAAACCTTTTTAAATAAAATTACGAAATTTTCCCTTTGATTCTTGGATTTCACCGCACATTTCTAAATACAATGTTTATTTTCTGAACATTGGATAAATATGAATAATTTTTTATTTTAATTATATCAAAGTACATAAAGAATCAATTACTTAAGCCACTACTCTATACCATGAAAAGGTTGAGTAGTCATTTTCACGAAACCAAAGTGGAGAAATAATAATTGTGTATAAAGATATTCCACTAGAAAGTGAAACAAATAGGTCCAATTATTTATTCAGGGAAACTTTGGACCAATTTCACATTCTTAATTATGATAACATTATTGTTACTCATTTTGGAATATTTTGGTCCAATAAAATATGTGCTTGTGATTAATTTTGAGTATGACCTCAAACAAGTATAAGTATTTATATATATATATATATATATATATAATTTTAAGATGAGATTTAGATTCTCGAGACTGTAAAAATTAATTTTAGGAGAATTTCAGATGCTTGGAACTAATCAGCAGCTGTAGG
>OVBI01002808.1:0-16629 GCA_900406495.1 Sisymbrium altissimum
GAAGTCCTTCGTCGGAGTTAGTGGATTGCTGCAAGCTTGCAGCCCCGGTGAGATATAGCTCTTCCTCTGGTTTGAGGAAGGAGGTGAACACCGGGTAAACAAAGCCCTGCATTGTTCTGTTGTGTTCTTTCTTCTTAATCTTGTTTCTGGTTTTGATCGAGAAAGAGAGAGTGAGAGAAAGAGAGTTGATAATCAAGAGAGCTTTCGAATTAGTTTGCACAAATTGGTATCAGAGCCAGGTTCACGGCTCAAATTCGAAAGAAGAATCAGCTCAAACATGTCTACTCAGAAGATCGAGGTATCGATGACAATGTTCGACGGCACAGGAGATTTTGGGATCTGGAAGAAAAGGATGCTCGCGAATCTCAGCGTACAAGGTCTAAAGGATGTGTTATCTGAATACAAGATTCCTCTGCAAACTGGTGACAAAGAGAAAGACGAAGACATCAAGAAGAAAGCAGATCTCGATGAAGTTTCAAGACTTGAAAGAGATGAAAAGGCGATGAACCTGATCTTCATGAGTGTAGGAGATCATGTTCTTCGCAAGCTCGACAAGTGCACAACAGCAGCTCAAGTATGGAGCTTATTGGATCAACTCTACATGGCCAAAACTCTCCCGAATAGAGTTCATGCGCAGCTCAAGGTTTACTCATTCCGAATGCAAGATTCAAGGACCATTGATCAAAACGTAGACGACTTTCTCAAACTGATCACAGATTTAAGTAATCTCAGCATTGATATACCGGAAGAGGTACAAGCAATACTCCTTCTTAACGCCTTACCTCCCAGGTACGATTCTCTAAGAGAAACCTTAAAGTACAGTAGAGAAGCCATTAGGTTAGAGGAAGTAGCTAGTGCTGCTAGGTCTAAGGAAATGGAATATAAAGATGCCACTAGCTCTAGAACCATAGGAGAAGGACATTATGTCAGGGGAAGGACTGAAAATAGAAATGCTAGAACTGTTAGTTTTGGTAAATCTAAGAACAGGTCAAGGTCAAGATCTCAATCACGAGATGGTAAGAGACTCTGTTGGATCTGCGGCAAAGAAGGTCACTTCAAGAAACAGTGCTACAAATGGCTGGAAAGAAACAAAGGGAAAGGCACTTATAATCAGTTTCAGGACAAAGGAGAAACAGCTCTAGCAAGAGACGACGCGCAAGATCTGGTAGGACTGTTGGTTGCAGAAGTGAATCTGTCACAAGCGGAGATCAGACAGGAAGAATGGATTCTTGATTCTGCGTGTTCCTTTCATATGACCCCCTAGAAAGGAATGTTTCATTGAATTAAGAGAAACTTCAGGGAGAGTTAGAATGGCGAATAATTCATATGCTGACGTGAAAGGAATGGGTTCTGTTCGGTTTCAGAATCTAGATGGAACAACATATGTACTTCACGAAGTGAGATACATGCCAGAGATTTCGAGAAATCTAATATCTCTTGGTACTTTGGAAGCTAAAGGTTGCGAGTTTAAAGGTGGAAATGGCGTTCTCAAAGTCATCAAAGGTTGTACGGTCATACTAAAAGGGACCAGAAGAGACACTCTCTACATTCTACAGGGATCAGCTAGAACATCAGAGGTTCTTGTAGCTGACAAGCAGAGCGAAGACACAAAGGGAGCCGTAGTAGATGATACGCAACTGTGGCATAGCAGAATGGGACATATAGGCTCAAAAGGTCTAGAGATTCTGGCAAAGAAAGGCTGCCTCAACAAAGCAAAAATCTCAGAGATAAAGTTTTGCGAGGATTGTGTTCTAGGAAAGACACAAAGATCTAGTTTTGATTCAGCCAAGCATACAACAAAGGACACTCTGGATTATATCCACTCTGATCTTTGGGGGTCACCGAATGTTCCTCCAAGCCTCAATAAGAAGCAATACTTCATCTCTTTTGTTGATGATTACTCCAGAAAAGCATGGATTTACTTCATTCGTTACAAGGACGAAGCATTTCAAAGCTTTGTAAACTGGAAGCGAATGGTAGAGGTACAAACAGAACGCAAGGTCAAAAGGCTAAGGACAGATAATGGTCTAGAATTCTGTAATCAGCGATTTGACACATTCTGTAAAGAAGAAGGAATGGTCAGACACAGGACTTGTGCGTACACACCACAACAGAATGGAGTGGCCGAGAGGTTAAATAGGTCCATAATGAACAAGGTCAGAAGCATGCTAAGTGAAAGTGGTTTGAGTCAACAATTCTGGGCAGAATCAGCTTCGACAGCAGTTCATTTGATAAATCGTTCTCCATCATCAGCTATAGATTTCAACATTCCAGAAGAGCTATGGTCTAAGAGAGTTCCTGACCTCTCAGGATTAAGAAGATTTGGATGTGTTGCATACATTCATTCAGATGAAGGAAAGCTAAATCCAAGAGCCAAAAGAGGTATTTTCACCAGCTATCCAGAAGGCGTCAAAGGCTACAAGATTTGGGTTCTAGAAGATCAGAAGTGTGTAATAAGTCGAAATGTCATTTTCAAAGAAGAACTGGTCTACAAGGATTTGAAGACGAGTAGCAACAACAAGTACACGGATGGAATTTTGAACATTAAACTGTTAACAGAAGAAGAAGTCATTGAGGATAGTTCTCAAGGTGGAGCAGAGACAAGTCATCATTCAGATACAGACGAACAAACTGAGTCGACACCAGAAACTACTTCAGAGCAAACAGGTGAAGATGTGAGTGATTATCAGCTGGTTAGAGACCGCTCTAGAAGACAGATAATTCCATCAGTCAAGCTCAAAGACTATGAGTGTGATGAACACGATGGAGAAGACCAATTTGCAGGTCTGGTCTGTGCCATGTTCGAAGACGCTGGAACTGAACCCGAATCATACCAAGAAGCTATGGAAGATCCCGACAGCGATAAATGGACAGATGCTGCAACAGAGGAGATTGTATCTCTCAAGAAGAACCATACCTGGAATCTCGTAGATAGGCCAAAGGACAAGAAAATAATAGGCTGCAAGTGGGTGTTTAAAAGAAAACCAGGAATCGTAGGAGTAGAGGCACCTAGGTTCAAAGCAAGACTCGTTGCAAAAGGATACTCTCAAAAGGAAGGCATTGACTACACGGAAGTCTTTGCACCAGTAGTCAAGCACGAATCCATAAGGTACCTGTTATCTGCAGTCGCACACTTCATTATGGAGTTACAACAGCTAGACGTAAAGACAGCCTTCCTTCACGGACACTTAGATGAATACATTCTAATGGAACAGCCGGAGGGTTTCATTGACAAGAAACATCCAGATAAAGTCTGTCACCTAAAGCGTTCTCTCTATGGACTTAAACAGCCCCGAGACAATGGAACAAAAGGTTTGATGAGTTTATGAAGAAGGTGGGCTATTACAGAAGTGATTACGATAGCTGTGTGTACTTCAGAAAGCTTGAAACAGGTTTCTACATCTATCTCCTTTTGTATGTTGACGATATACTCATCGCCTCAGTGGACAAAGGCGAGGTACGAAGTTTAATGGCATCCCTAGGAACTGAGTTCGAAATGAAGGAGTTAGGAGATGCTAAGAAGATACTAGGAATGGAAATTGTCAGAGATAGAGACAATGGGTGCTTATGGGTCTCACAGGAGAGCTATCTGTCCCGGGTGTTAGCAAATTTTCATATGGATCAAGTAAAAGCCGTAGCTACTCCGATGGGTGCTCACTTCAGCTTAAAGGCAGCAACAGATAAAGAGTTCAACGAACAGGTGGAGTTCATGGCCAATGTTCCATATCAGAGTGCAGTCGGAAGTATTATGTACTCTATGGTAGGGACAAGACCTGACTTAGCTTACTCAGTGGGACTGATTAGTCGATTTATGAGCAAGCCTATTAAAGAGCACTGGGCAGCAGTTAAATGGGTTCTGAGATACATAAAGGAAAGCTTAGAAACAAGGCTAAGCTTCAAAGGAAAAGGTGACTTTGTTGTTAGAGGGTATTGTGATTAAGATTATGTTGGAGATCAAGACGGTAGGAAGTCAATAACAGGGATGGTCTTTACGGCTGGAGGAAATACAGTGAGTTGGAGATCGTCTTTGCAGAAGCTCGTAGCTCTATCATCTACGGAAGCCGAGTATATTGCGTTATCTGAGGCTGTTAAAGAAGCAGTATGGCTTAAGAGATTTGCAGAAGAACTGGGATTCCCTCAAGATTCAGTGGAGGTCCATTGCGACTCTCATAGTGCCATTGCTTTGTCTAAAAATGCAGTATTTCACGAGAGGACAAAGCATGTTGCAGTCAAATATCATTTTGTTCGTGATCTTATTGACAAGGGAGAAGTGAAGGTGTTAAAGATTCCAACGGCCTACAATCCTGCAGATATTTTTACAAAGGTTCTGCCAGTCTTCAAAGTCAAGGAAGCATTACAGATGCTTCGTGTTACAAGGAATTAAGGAGTTTAATCTTCGGTTGGCACTCAAGGTTTGGAGTGCGAGGTATCCAAGTCTTGGGTACAGAAGGAGTCTACCTAGATGATCTTGTCTAAGGTGGAGATTTGAAGGTTATATATCCAAGATCAAGCCGTGAGCTAAACAGCTTGTGAGACTGCTAAGTGTTGCAGTGCCTTTAAGTGTCTCAGAGGGTTCTCTTAGATTAGAGGGTAAGTCTTAAACCGGTCTGGTTGAGTCTGTAATTAGTATACCGTTCTCAATCTCTCTCTCGGTTTTATGCGTGTGGTTTGTGCGCGTATTTAACCTGATAAGGTTGTTAGTTAGTTAGGATAAGAAGAAGCTTAAGTTTGTTTTAGCTTTGGTTTAGAGAGAGAGAGCGAGAACGGTGAAGTTAGGCTGTAAGCGGCGAAGTCCTTCGTCGGAGTTAGTGGATTGCTGCAAGCTTGCAGCCCCGGTGAAATATAGCTCTTCCTCTGGTTTGAGGAAGGAGATAAACACCGGGTAAACAAAGCCCTGCATTATTCTGTTGTGTTCTTTCTTCTTAATCTTGTTTCTGGTTTTGATCGAGAAAGAGAGAGTGAGAGAAAGAGAGTTGATAATCAAGAGAGCTTTCGAATTAGTTTGCACACATATACTGTTGTATCATAAGACAAATAAATAGTCTCTAAAAAAAAGACAAATACATACCTTTTTGTTCAACAAGACAAATAAATACCATTATATGTTGGTTTAAAATTAAAATCAGCAGACTATCGAAGTAAAACAGAAGCAGCAACCACCACGTTTCACATACACACACATATTTATATTTGTTTTGTCGACACACACTCTTTTTTCTGTTTATAATGTCTGACATAATGTACACATATATTGGTATATACAAATATAAGATATCAATATATATTATTTTCTTAATAACTGAATTATATGAAATGATCTATGAGTGTGTCAGACAGTCAGAGCAGCCTTTATCAATATGTTGTCCCGCGTTATTTACGCGACCGATCTAGCCGATGTGTGTGTCAACTTTAATTCCTTCTTTGGCTCTTTCTCTTGCTAGCTTTCTAAATTGAAATACATATACTAATAATGAAATGTTGGAAAATAATGAAATCTGTATTAATATTTTCTGTTTGATAAATCAAATCTGTAATTACTAGATATGCCACTGCTGTATTGCATAATTCACAAGAGTTATGTATAGTTTTAAGGGGTTATAATGAGGTACGTTCTAAAACTGATTTGAACTGAGCATAGATAAAGTATAATATATAAGAAAAATATTTATTTATGTACTTAAACATTGGAATAAAAAAAAGAAATACTCTATATAAGCCAATAATCTCCCTAAGTTTCTTGAAATGCTTTTCCTTTACCTAACGGGTGACTTAACGTAATGACTACACGCGTTCTTGGACCAGTTGTGGCCACCAAATTACTTTCTTTTCTTTCTCAACATGATGTTTACCTATAGATATTAAAATGTGGAAATTTTATATAGGAAAGAATAAAGAAAAAAAGGTAAAAAGTACTAACATTTTGTTGTGTGATTTTGAGAGTCTGAGAATATAATGGGAATAGTGACCTTAAGTTAAGTCAAATCACCCATCCACTCTGATTGATAGAAAGAAAAATTCATCACAACTCTTTGTTTCCTAAACAAGTTGTTTCTGATTTGACGAGTGGGGGAGAAGAACAGTCGTAGCATTTTTCTGCTAAGTATAATAATTTACATTGCGATTTTTTTTTTTTTTAATCATGGGACATAGAAAGGCTGTATATTATTTGTATATTTTTTTGTGTGGGGAGGATGGGTTTATAGATGATTTATATGAAGAAAAACAAAAGGTTTGTTAAAAGGCAAATGGTTTATATTTGGGTATAAAGTAAACATGAATACTAAAGTTGAACGAACATACTTTGTCTCCATGACCTATGCGTGGGACAGAAGAACTATGACTCAATAGAGTTGCAACATATATAGATGGAAGAGGAATGTAATGTTTCATATTTGAAGTGATGATGTGGTATTAGAATCTTATTGACATTTAGGGGGAAAAGAGTATATAGCTAGGTGTTGAGTTCATAAAAGAAGTTACGTAGGCTTTGTTTCAAAGAAAAGTCTATGTGAATCATATGAAGATTTGAAGATACGTGGGTATGCGGAGCGTAAAATTTGACTTTTGGTTAAATAGGACGAAATGATAAACAGAAAAACTCAAGTGTCTAAGATTTCATTGTAAGATGCATATGAGTATCTGTGTTGTCGTCACAAGATACTGTAATATATTGCTGGTTATGTGGAAACTGCAGTTATTATTGGAGAAGATACTGGTGCATCGGTGCTGCTAGTGATAGTCAGCCTGAGCCATAGTGTGTTTGATATTGTTTCCAAAATTCATGTAAAAAAGACAGATAAACACGTTTATGCTTATTTTATATGCGATTTTGTTCTAGTGAATTTATTTTAAACGATAAGTCGACATATCAATTTTTAAATTAATCACTTAATTTAGAATGATGTACTATGTTGTTTTATTTTACTTTTACCAATTAATCAATAGTACATATTCTCAAATTTGATAATAAAAAGTTATAAGCGAATCTGTGTTATTATAGATTATAAAAAATAATTATTAAATTGTATAAAATGTTAACATTTATATTATCATTGCTGAAATCATTTTCTAATCTCAAATGTGCTGTTTTTTTGTGTGATCGAATGTGCTGTTGACCTCGTTCAATGTAAATGACATGATAATACACGTAAGAACTAAAATGATGAATTTAATTGCAAGTCCCATCACTAAGCATATTAGAGTAAGTTTCTCTATAACCTCAAATCAACTAAAGTGAACATGGATCTATGAAAACGATGGGTTTGCAAATACTTATGACTAATTATTTCACACACAAAAAAGTTAAATCAACGAACTATGACCAGAGATGCTACGACATGGAAACAAAGGAGAAGATAAGCCTCACGTCTATCATATCATTGACTAAATTATTATTTTGACTGAATAGTAAAAACGTCAGGAATATAATATTTATAACCGAAAAATTTACTGATCCATCTTACTTGAAATGCTCGGCTTCACCGTGACTCGTGATTTGTTCAGAATTCTCAATACCTATATTTATTTATCTATTAGATTATATAAAACTAAAAATGTTTAAATTATTAGAAAAAGACAATAGATTAAAAAAAAGTCTTCCAAAACATAAGTCGGTGGAACAAAGTAATTTCTTAATGACAAAATATGTGACAAAAAAATAAAGATAAAAACTTGAAACATTTAAAAATCAAAAGAGTTAAAACCCAACTGTATAGTTTATCTAAGATAAATGTCAATTTCTAAAAAAAAAAAATGAAATTAGATAAGAAGCCAAAAAATAAGAGAGAAGATAAGTCCACAAACTCAGGTAGACAACAACCTCAACCACCATGCAATAAAAGCAACACAACCCAACACAAGCTCAACCTCCAAAATAGCACCAGGAGAAACCAACACAAGACTAAAGTGACCACAAAACCAATAACTACTAAAACTGCAAAAGAACCAATGCTCAGAACAAGATAAAAACCAGGAAGAAAGACGCATTTCAAAACTCCAGGAAGGAAAAACGCTAAAAAGACCAATACCTCTTAATTCTTACACGCGGATTCTTATGTACCCAAACTTAAACATCTATAAGTAAAAGAGTAGTCACGTCCTCATACTAAAACCACTGTTTCTTTTGATACTTAACTCCACAATAAAATCACAGAGAAAGATATCTCCACAGCAGCATACCATCCAAACAACAAAATCCACAATCGAAACCTAGCCAACCGAAGAGAATCGAAACAAAGGACAACAAAGAAAAAGCAGAAACATCCAATGATGCAAAAGCTACCACCAACCACAGTCGAAGTCATAGAAACACTAAACACAGAATACATAGCCTCGCCATATAATAATCCGTCGATTTAAAATCGTCGAAACCACTAGACTTCGATAGGAAAACAAGCTAAAACCAAAACCACCACACACTACAACATAACCAAAAAAATAAAAGAGTTAAGCAATGAGCCACAAGATCACAAACGACACAGAGAATAAATCCACAACCGCATCTAGAATTGAAACCCCGGCAGCATTTGCAGGAGGCCGCACCAATGATCAAACAGATCCGACATCACCATCTTCACCTCAGCATAATTTACAAAACATATCTGCAAACTTCAGTAGCTCTATCCCTAGACTTGGCGCTCCGATCCACACAGGCCCGACACAACCAAGGAAACCCCAATTCTTGCAAAGAAAGGAATAAAAAACATGATCCAAATCCAAATATAAAAACTTAGATCTAATCCTCAAATCAAAATTGATTCCAAAATAATTTTTCTTTAGAAAGACATGTTTAAACCAACAAATCTAAAGCAAAAACACCAACATCGGAGCTTAATGAGCCTCCAACATCGGAGCTTAATTGTATCGTATCTTAGTATAAATACTGTACAATCGTTATGTGAATAGATAACTTAGTTCATTTCCCTACATGGTAGCAGAGCGGTGATCCATAAGAAAAACAAACCCTAAAATTATTTTTTACAGCCGTCACCCTCTTCTTTCCCGTTTACCTTATTCTTGTCATCAATGGCAGCAACAACAGAAAACATTCCCCTCGAACAAACCATCACGACTCTGATTCATATCAATATGACAAATGTCACCAAGCTTTCTGCCACAAACTTTCTCATGTGGAGCCGTCAAGTGCACGCCTTACTTGACGGATATGACCTTGCCGGCCATCTCACCGGTGTCTCTGCTCCGCCTCCTACAACAATGACAAATGGCGTTGCAACTCCAAACCCTGATCACACGCGTTGGACAAGACAAGACAGACTTGTCTACAGCGCCCTCCTCGGAGCTATCTCCGTCTCCATTCAGCCGCTTCTCTCCACGACGACGACAGCAGCACAGATCTGGAACACACTATCCTCGACGTATGCAAAACCGACACGAGGCCACATCAAACAGCTTCGTCAGCAAATCAAACAATGGATGAAAGGAACAAAATCCATCGAAGAGTACTTCCAAGGATTTACCACCCGCTTCGATCAACTCGCGTTACTCGGTAAGCCTATGGATATTGAAGATCAAGTTGAGTACATACTTGATGGTCTCACCGATGACTACAAACAGCTGGTGGATCAAATCGATGGCCGTGAAACCACTCCGACCCTTACAGAGCTCCATGAAAAGCTGATCAACCAGTAACTTAAACTTCAAACCCTCACTGTCACCAACTCCCCTGTTCCGATCTCTGCAAATGTGGCCTCTCATCGTCCCAACTCCAACCGGAACAACCACCGTCCACAAAAACAAAATCAAACATGGCAACAGCAACAATATCACAACAAATCGGATCAACCCAGTGGCAGAGGTTACCAAGGCAAGTGCCAAATCTGTGGGGTATTTGGACACAGTGCACGTACGTGTTCGCAGTTGCAACAACAACATGTCATGCCCCGCCCCAACACGTTCTCTCCACGACCAACGTATGGTGCTCCCCCGACATATGCGGCCACTCCCTGGCAGCCACAAGCCCACCTTGCATCAGCCTCGCCATATAATCCTCAGAACTGGATTCTCGACAGTGGCTCCACGCACCACCTCACCACCGACCTCAACAACCTTGCCCTTCATCAACCATATCACGGGGGTGAAGACGTCACCATTGCTGATGGTTCTGCGTTACCGATCACGCACACTGGTTCTGCTTCTTTTGCTACTCCACTTAAATCTCTCACCTTAAATGATATCTTATGCGTACCCAACCTCCACAAAAACCTCATATCTGTGTATCGTCTTTGTAATGCTAACCAAGTGTCTGTCGAATTCTTTCCTGCATTTTTTCAGGTGAAGGATCTCAGCACGGGGGTCCGATTGCTCCAAGGCAGAACTAAAAACGAGTTATACGAGTGGCCAGTCTCTTCCAATCCGACCTCTCTTTTTGCTTCACCTACTTCAAAAACAACTCTGTCTTTGTGGCATTCTCGACTAGGCCATCCCTCATCTGCCGTTTTACAATCTCTTATTTCTAAATTCGATTTACCTATTGTTTCTTCTACTCCAAAACATTCACCATGTTCTCACTGTTTTTCAAATAAAAGTCATAAGTTGCCATTCCATACAAATACCATTGTCTCTCATCATCCTCTTGACTATATTTATAGTGATGTTTGGACCTCTCCGGTCTTCTCCGTTGATAGTTACAAGTATTATCTTGTCCTCGTCGATCACTACACCCGCTATACGTGGCTCTACCCTCTGAGAAAAAAATCTGATGTTCGAGACATATTCATTGCGTTTAAGATGCTGGTCGAGACCCGCTTCAACAGCAAGATCAAGGTCCTCTACACTGACAACGGAGGAGAATTCATTGCACTCCGACCGTTCCTTGCCTCCACGGGCATCTCTCATCTCACGTCACCACCACACACGCCGGAACACAATGGCATTTCTGAAAGAAAACACCGTCATATTGTGGAAACAGGACTAACTCTCCTGCACCAGGCATCCATGCCCGTCACATACTGGAGCTACGCGTTCAATGCAGCAGTTTATCTCATTAATCGGCTTCCCAGTGCCGTACTCGGTAATCAGTCTCCATATGTTAAGCTATTTCAACAAAACCCAAACTACATGAAGCTCCGGGTGTTTGGGTGTCTCTGCTTCCCATGGTTGCGCCCTTACAACACTCACAAATTACAAACTCGCTCAGTCGCATGTGTTCTCCTTGGATACTCTCTGACGCAGAGCGCATATCTATGTCTCGACCCCGTCTCTACACGCATCTCTCCCGCCATGTCCAATTTGTCGAAACAGAGTTCCCTTTCTCAAAATTGCCTTTGTCCTCCTCCACTCCCCCTGATCCGCCGCAAACGACCAATTCCTTTCCTCCGACCACCGTAATTACATTCCCACGACAGCCACTTGTCCCTAACTCGTCCGACCAACCCCCGAGCTCCGGTCCTCACCATCAAACGTCATCAAGTAGATCGCTGAACATATCGTCCCCGACGAATGTTTACGATGATGATGAAGCTGGATCACATAACAGTGATTCCAGCCCAGGAAGGAATGCGACAGGCCCAACAAGCCAAAGCCCAGGTACGAATTCGACCCAATCAATTTCTCATAATCACACACATGCTTCGTCTTCCTCCTCTACCCCGTCGTCGATACCAACAGAAAATCCACAGCCAATTCCACCCCAAAACACACACTCCATGACCACACGAGCCAAAAACAACATCTCCAAACCCATACACAAACTCACATACCTAGCCCAACTCGTCCATGACTCTATCATTCCAAAAACATACCAACAAGCCCTAACCCATGATAAATGGAGGACAGCAATGGGAGCAGAATTCAATGCGCAGGTTCGTAATCGAACCTTCGATTTGGTACCCCCTCACCCTCGTCAAAATGTCATTCCAACAAAATGGATCTTTACGATCAAATATCGTCCTAATGGTGACATTGATAGGTTCAAAGCTCGTTGGGTGGCTCGTGGCTTCAACCAACAGTATGGTATAGACTATTCGGAAACGTTTAGTCCCGTGGTGAAATCTATTACGATTCGTATGGTTTTGCAGATTGCGGTGGCACATAATTGGAAGATCAAACAACTCAATGTAAACAACGCGTTCCTACAAGGTACATTAACTGATGAAGTATACGTCTCCCAGCCCCCCGGCTTCGTTGACAAAGATCGTCCCCACCATGTTTGTCGGCTCAACAAGGCGTTATATGGGCTTAAACAAGCTCCCAGAGCTTGGTATCAAGAACTCAAAATGTTTCTCTGCAGTCTCGGCTGCACTAACTCCCTCGCAGATACATCTGTATTCACCTACTTTGCCCCGAACACCATGATCTACATTCTCGTTTGCGTCGATGATATCATTATCACCGGAAGTAACCACTGTGTCATCTCAGGCTTCATTTCGGCAATGTCTACCCGCTTCTCACTCAAAGAACCTACAGATCTTCACTACCTCCTTGGGATTGAGGTCCATCGTGATCATGCGGGTCTCTATATGATGCAAAAGAAATATATCATTGACCTTCTCACTAAAACGAAGATGCTTGGGTCCAAGCCTGTCGCTACACCCATGGCTCTGACCCCGCGACTGACACTTACCACGGGTAACTCTCTGCCTGATCCTACTGAATATCGCCAAGTCGTGGGCAGTCTCCAATACTTGGCCTTTACATGTCCCGACATAGCGTATCCAGTGAATCGTTTGTCTCAGTTCATGCACGCACCCACCGACGAACACTGGAATGCAGTAAAACGGATTCTCCGGTATCTGGCTGGAACACCGGCTCATGGTCTCTGTCTTCGCCGGACTTCTCCTCTTGTCCTCCACGGCTTCTCTAATGCTGACTGGGCAGGAGACACCGACGACTATGTCTCCACCAATGCTCATATCATATACCTTGGTGCTACACCCATTGCTTGGTCCTCACGTAAGCAAAAAGGAGTTGCCCGCTCCTCCACTGAGGCTGAGTATCGGTCTGTGGCAAACACTGCGTCTGAAGTCAGCTGGATTTGCTCCCTCCTCTCTGAACTCAGAATCAAACTCCCTCATCCTCCGGTGATATACTGTGACAACGTCGGTGCCACATACCTTTGCGCCAACCCAGTATTCCACTCTCGTATGAAACACCTCGCTGTCGATTACCACTTTATTCGAGACAGAGTTCAGAATGGGATGATACGTATTACTCATGTCTCAACCAAGGATCAGCTAGCCGACGCATTAACAAAACCATTGTCGAGACCTCGCTTTCTTGAACTGTCAAACAAGATAGGAGTCACCAAGGTCCCTCCATCTTGCGGGGGCGTATAGAGATACAAATATGTAAAGGGTAGCTTAGGGATTATTAGTATACCTAATTGTATCGTATCTTAGTATAAATACTGTACAATCGTTATGTGAATAGATAACTTAGTTCATTTCCCTACACCAGCTACATGGAATTGCGTTCGAGGGAAGTGTGGGTTAAAAGGTGGAGTACGGGTGAGTTGCAACATGAGCTTGACCAACGTTTCATCAAACAAAAAATTAATAATATTTTGAAAATAATCCTTATTCGTTTACAGCCACAGGTGGATGCTAGGCTTACATCTGCAGTTCCTCCAGTAGAGAAGGTTGAAAGAAAAGTTACGGTGAAGAGTTTAAAGCTAGAACCTCTCTGTGATGAGGTTGATGCTTCGACATTCTTATTATTCTTTCTTCTGTGTTTACTACATGCTTTCTTGAGAAAATCACAGAACTATGTGAATTTGATACTTCATTTTTTTGTAGTTATATGAGTTTGATAGATCTTATTGTGTTCTTTGTTATGCTTCAGATTCAGGATTATTTCGCTGCAAGAATGATTTCAGCAGAAACACTCCAGAGAAATCGGGTTATGCAGAAAAGAATAGGTGATAAGGTACTTACGAGTATTCTTCTTTCGGTTGTTTTTACAAGCTTTTATGTGTTGTCAGATTCATGGGGAGATGTTACTTGACACTCACTGTTCCTTCTTGATTGCAAGTTAGAATACATGATTGATCTAGCTAGTTGAATACTTTCCGAAATTGACATTCTTGGTTCTAGTTGTTGTTGTTTACTCTATCTTACCTTAATTTCTTGTGGAAGATGCTTCGCTTACTTTCCTGTGGGTGGGAGTCTCTGTTGTTGTTTACTTTATCTTCATTTTCTGCCGCAGATTGCAATTGCTTTTACGTATTGGCAAAGAGGGGAGCTTGTGAGTTGCAAGTACCGTTTTCTAACTAAAAAGTTCTCTCAGGTCCATGTCCTTCAAAAAATTCCCTTTCTAGTATCCGACATGAACCACTCTCTCTCTCTCTCTCTCTTGAGCTTTCTATTACGAATCTTACTTGCTTTTATGAGTTTATCTTTGTCTTCCTTCAGGAAACGAACACACGGAGGATCTTTTACGGGCTTGATAACATTGAAAAAGCGTCTGAAATCATTATAGTATGTCTGCATTTACCTCCTATTAAATGATCACATTGTCGACGGCTAAATTGTGAAGAACTGTATTTTAATTCTTTGGGGGAAATTAACTTCAGGTTGAAGGGGAAATAGACAAACTTGCGATGGAAGAGGCAGGTTTTCGTAATTGTGTGTCTGTTCCTGATGGAGCTCCCCCGTCGGTTTCTACAAAGGAAATTCCACCTGAAGCCAAGGTTTGTCTGGTCTTTAGTTTTCATACTTTTTTATCCATTTTCTCTTACTTATTCCCTAAGCACTTTACTGTTCTGTGAGACTAGGACATGACCTATAAGTACCTATGGAATTGCAATGACTACCTAAAGAAGGTCAGTGACCATTTTTCATTTTGTTTAGTATTTTATTTGTCTACATGTCATAATTCCAAGATTGAAGAATATAGAGATAAAAGGTTTTGTTTTTTTATCTATAGGCTTCTCGGATTGTTATTGCTACTGATGGGGATGGACCTGGTCAAGCTCTGGCAGAAGAAGTTGCGCGGCGTCTGGGAAAAGAAAGATGTTGGCGTGTCAAATGGCCGAAGAAGAGTGACGATGAGCATTGCAAAGATGCAAATGAGGTCAGATCAGATTATATGTAAATGTTGTGTAATAGCTTCCGTGGTTACATTGGTATAAATGCCACAATGATTCCTTACTTGGGATGGTTTTCTTAGGTGCTTATGTCTATGGGACCTCAGTCACTCAGTGAAGTTATTAAAAATGTTGAGCCATACCCTATACAAAGTTAGGGCTTATAGGAACAAAGGGTCGTGAGTGTTGTTGAAATGGAAGGTGGAGTTTACGAGCTTTAGGTGTTTCGGCGTGGGGAAGAATAAATCCAAGTCTATGACTCGTTGAAAACTTCGGTTTGAGGTTAGGTAGAAAATTTTATTGGGAAGGAAGAAACGGCTGAAAGAAAGAATTCAAGTGATTGAAGCCGAAGAGAGATTATTGATATTTCTCTTGCGGCTGTAAGTCATTAAACAATCTTTGACGTTATCTTTTGTACGTGTAAAAACTTTAGTAAATTCAATGATGAAACATACAAATTTATACATAGTTTACTACTTGTAAGAGAGATGCAAAAATATTTTAAATTGATCATATTCATTTTTATGACACTTCAAAAATCAGCGACTATAATTTGCAATTTATCATTTAGGCCCTGATTGTTTTAAAAGGTTTTAGATTTTGGTTTTTGGTTTTTATCTTTTGGTTTTTAATTTTTAGCTTTTGGTTTTTCAATTTTTGGTTTCTGATTTTGCAGTAGATTTTAGATTTTCAAAAACTTGAATGGTGAAATGTTTAGTTTTTGGCTTTTCACCATATAATCTATGAAATCACGTCAAAAACCACAAAAATAGAGATTTTGGTTTTTGAGTAGAAATAGTAAAAGGCAGTAAAATGTGGATTCCCTAAAAAATAGGAAATCTATTTCATTAGAATCTTGATAGGTTAAAAAAGTGGATTTTAGAAAAACTAAAACTAAAATCTATCCTAGAATCTACAAACAATCAAGGCCTTAAGATGTTTTCAATTCGTTCAACTACTTCTTAAGTTCAGTCGTGGTGGAAATTTTGAGAAAATGTAAACCTTATTAGGAAGCATGCTAGTTTAGGTAGTTTCATAATCAAATAAGTGACTAAAAATGCTTACAAATGAAAATAAAAAATCAATATAAGGGCGAATACCCTAAAATAAATTGTTTTGGATATTTGTGACTAAAATGTTTTGGAAAAAAGAAGTTGACCAAAATGTTTCATTAAACAGATCAAATGACCTCTATGTCCCTCCTTCCCAAAGTTTCTTAAAAAATCCCTCATATCTTGACCAAAAAAAAGAAACCCTCATCTTTCTCGCTCGACGACATCGACGAACATTTCGAATCTCTCGTCGTCGATGAAATTTAAATTTCTCGCCGTTGAAGAAATTCAAATCTCTCGCTGTCGATTTTTTGTCGCTTGATTTCAATCTTCAATTTCTCTTCAATCTCTCATCAATTCTCAAAGATGTCTTTCAGAATTTCCACATGATTCAATGAAAATACCTCATTTACAATTACAAATAGTGAAGGCTCCTCTCTGATGTTGTATTTTAAAGCTGGTATCTTAATCATTTCAGTTTCTCCTATTGCGAACCTGAAAACTTGAAGTTGAAGAAACCAGTTTCAGTAAGACCTT